>JAKWJA010000745.1:0-20303 GCA_027704765.1 Solanum habrochaites
GGTCATGGTAAAGTTGGAGGCTCACTAATATCATGGAAGTCAAGAAGCAAGCAACTATTGTGCTAGAAAGCTACTGAAGATGAGTACAGAAGTCCCTGCAAGCTGAAGTTGTGTGCGGTAGTTAAAATGTTCAAAAACTTAGAGATTGAAGTATTGTAAAGGACCCGGAAGGTCATTTTTGGAAATTTTAAATATTAGTGTAACTTGAGTTAATTAATCGATAGTTTATGGGCTAAAGTGATAATTTATTTAAGATCCTATACTATTTGACCCTTATATAATAAAATAAGTGAGTAAAATTTATCACTTTTAGCACTAATTAGTTCTGAAAATAAATTTAAAAAAAAAAAAAGAGAAGAAACGGAACAAGGGTTACAGAATCTACCTGTGAGTGGCGGCTGGCGTAGCTTCATTCTCGTCCAGGTAAAGAGCAAACTGCAAAGCATGCTAACAATATATATATTTGTTTATTAGAATTGTCATGTTTTGAAATTGAAAGGAGTGACTTTTAATTGCATATAAATATGCAAATTGGCACATCTGTAGTACCGTTTTTCAATGTACTTGGAAAAATATATGGTTGCCTTTCATTTTGTTGACCATGATGAGTGCATCCGAGACACTGATTATAGTATAGAGATAATTACATATATATATATATAAATATATATTATATATAGTTATTATTTATAATAATCTCTTACCAGCAATAATGATAACCATGGGGAATAATATTTTTTCATAATTAAAACTAAAAAATTAATATCCTATAACTAGGTCGGTAGTATTATTTGTATTGTTAATGGGCAGAAACCAAATGTGTTGATAATGAGTGTAAGTGTTTGGAGAAGGTTAAACTTTGAAACAAAGGCAAGTAATTATAATTATAAGAAGTTATGTTCTGGTTATTCTTTTTCTTCAAAGAATTGATAATCTATTCTATATAATTAGCCATAGCTTCGTACAATATTATATGTAATTCAATTAAGTGTATTATATTATAGCAAAACTATTAAGATGGTAGTTTTTGAAGAATTATGACTTAACTCTATATTTGAAACTTAGAAAGTAAAGATTTAACCTATTGATTGGAATCAAAATTTAGGAAAATTATATACCTTTGAGTGAGTTTTGGGTCTATGTTTTACATGTGAGTGTTGTTAGTGTCGAAATCTTATTATGATTATCTATTTGAATAGATTGCCTTGAGTCGGAAGTTCAACAAAAGGGGAAGGATAAAGTCCCAAAGTGATTGTTTGATAAATTGAGGCAAGTGGATTTCTAAACTCTTGTTAAGCGTATGAAATTCGTGTATCTTCTTGTGTAATGTTGAGAACTTATTGGTTGGTGTTGTATTCCTTGTTGTAAATTGCGCTTTGGTATCAAAATGGTTATCTCCTCATTTTCATTTGAGTATGTCATTTGCATTGTATCTGAGACATGGTTGTGGTAAGAGGATGTACCATTTCGAGGGTCGTATCGCGCGCCGCGATGGATATTATATTTCGAGGGACTTCGCGCGAGCGAAGGTTACTTTTACGAGGTCGTGTCGGCGCCGCGACAGATGCAGGGACAGATATGTCCCCCATGGGTCCCGGACTGAGAGACAGCGGGTGTTATCGTTAGGGAAGACATGCATCACTATACTTGACATTGCATCTCATGGCATTACACATTTTATTATTGATGAACTTGAACATGTTTTGTTGATCTTGTAGTGTTTCTTGTGAAGCTTGTGATGTTGAATATTGAGTTGTTATTGAGAATGGTAAAACTGATAGAGTGTGGGTATTGAGTGTGTGTTTGGTAAACTGGTAACTATTAGACTGTAGCGTGGAGGTTTTAATAGGTGTAAGAAGTGCCGTATTTTGTTCACTTAAATTGTGTTTAGAGGTTTGCTTGTTGGGTACCGCGTGGTTTGGTACCACCCCTTGCTACTACAAATTGTTTTTGTAGGATACGAGCCTGGATCTTCGTGATACCTGTCATTCTTTCGTTCCGAGGCATCTGTGGAGGATTGTGAGGTAGCGCGTGTCATCTCAGCGAACTTTCTACTCCAGTTTATGACTTTGTTTTTACTTGAAAGACAACTTCATTTAGACTTCTTTTTATTTCAATTCTAATATTACATTAGAGGCTTGTGCATGTGACAACCGATTTTGGGGATTGGATTAATATGGGACTTTGGTTTCATAATAGGAATGTTGTTGGATTGTCATTTACTTCCGCCATTTATTAGATATTCGTTTTAGGCTGACTTGTTGGTGGGATAAGACGAGTGCCCATCACACCATTTTTGGGTCGTACCAAATGGTGAGAAGAGCCCAAGGTTCATAGGTCTCACGTGTCATACAAGCCGGAGCTAGTGAGTCCAAGGATCAGTCGGAGACCGTTTGTACGGTTATTTGAGAGGCCGTACAAGGAGTACTAGGAAAACTTCCTTTTTGTTCATTCTTCTCACGTGCGAGTCACCTTCTTTAGTACTGAGTTATTGTATACTCTTTTGACCAGAGGACGAGAACTAGAACTAATGTTATGGTGGTAGAGGGGAGGACTTCCCGAGGCAGTTGTTGAGCCCCAGCTAGAGGTAGGGGTAGAATCTAGAGTAGAGTGGCTAGTAGGCGACAGTGGCCCAGAGGTCGTGGACGGGAGCAGCACCAGTGAGGAGGTCGTGCCTAGAGAGGTTCTCTACCCGAACCTCAGATTGATGACAGAGAGGACCAGGTTCCTTCCAGATCACGTAGTCACACCTTTGCTTCAGGATACGCATTGAGGGTGTTAAGTGTGTTAGAGGGCTGTTCAGGGTGTGGTGCAAACGACCCCACCACATGAACTCTCGTACTGAGAGTGGGCTCAGACCCAGAGCAGCAACAAGCTCCGGTTGTTACCGGCTGCGGTGGGGCAAAGACCAGTAGACTCCGCGGTTCAGAATGATATTGCCACCAGCAGTTGGGGGTAAGTTGCATCCGATGGTTGTTCTGACAGAGGAGGAGCAGCGTAGGTATGAGGAGATTCGAAAGATGGACCCACCTCAGTTCAGGGTGGGAAGAGCGAGGACGACTCATGCGTTCTAAACTACCGCCCGAGAATTACTGAGGTGTTGGATTAGCGAGTCAATGGGGTTTAGATTGCTACACTCCAGCTCATGACGATCGAGAGACTGGTGTAGACTTATTCGGGATGTTTTGCCATTGGATCTCCTCCGTGGACTTGGGAGCAGTTTGCACGCATCTTCCAAAGATCGTTTTATCCCATGGAGCGTGGAGGTCATGCGCTTGAGGGTTGAGAGTCTGAGACAGAGGTTTTTATCGTACCGAGTAATGAGCGCGTTTTTGTCCATTTGTCTAGCATGCGTTGGCCATTATTCCAATGAGACAGAGAGATCCGCAGATTCGTGAGGATTTACTTCTCTATCAGGTCAGCTGTGTTTCGGACTCTAGGAGGGGCTCTTTCCATCGCATTGTGAGCGCCGCCAAGGATTCGGAATTGATGGAGATAGAAGAGTTTGGGACCCTAAAAGGGCCCGTATATCAGGCCAGTTCATGGTGCCGTCCTCCTGGAGGTAGGGGATCACAGAAGTGAGTGTTTCTTTTCACATTCGGGGACCATTTCTGCTCTATGCGCCATTTGAGGGTGGCCAACATCTAGGGGTTCTATGGCCTCAGGTTCAGGCTCGTAGGTCACAGCAGCGACCTACAGGGCGAGGCAATTTATAGTGGGTTTTCAGGGTCCACACAGCAGTTTTCCCGGTCAGAGATTTGTTTTACTTGTGGAGATCCCGTCATCTAATGCGGCAGTGTACTTCCAAGGGGTCGTGTGGGCCTCGACCTAATTCCTTCATTCCTAGACTAGACCACACACCAAAGGTATGGAGGTCGTGTCAGAGTTCATTCAGGTAAATGGAAAGATTTCTAGTATGGTAGTGCAGCTCAGCAAGTGGGGGTAGAGGTACCACCCAGGATGGATAGTGTACGAGGAGGCCACTGCTATGCTTTCCTCCTTTCCCCCGGGAGACGGAGGCGGAGACCTCCGATGCTGTTATTACAGGTATCATCCCATTTGTATGCCATCGACCTGCTTCTGGTTGTTTGATCCCGGTTCGACATTCTCTTATGTGTCTACGTTTTTGCTGCTAAATTTGAATATGATATGTGATAGCCATGACTGTGTACCTTCGTGTTTCTACACCGGGGTAAGCCCTTAGTGGTGGATCGCCGTATATCGATCCTGTCTTATATCATGGCTGGGTATGACACTTGGGTAACTTATATTCTGGGGATGGTAAAAACTTGATGTTATCTTGGGTATGGATTGGCTTTCTCCTTATCATGCTGTCCTTGATTGTACTGCCTAAGACTAGTTACTTTAGGCAATGCCTGGTATCCGAGGATTTAGGTGAAGAGCGCTAGTGGTTCTTATCCTAGCAAGTCCATCTCTTTTATCCATGCTCATAAATTGTGGACTAGGGGTGTTTGTCTGACTTAGCTTTTTATGCGGGTACTAGTGTTTGAACCACCCCCATGGAATCTGTTCTCGTGGTTCATAGTTTCTCAATGTTTTCCTTCTACCTTCAGTGTTCCTCCCGATAGTATAATCGAGTTTGCTATTGATGTTGGAGCCGGGCACTAAGCCTATTGCTATCCCTCCATACCGTATGGTCCAGCAAGTTGAAAGACTGAAGGATCCTTTGCAGGTTTATTGAGTAAGGGTTTTATTCGCCTAGTGTAAGCACCCCTTGGGGTGCCCCTTCGTATTGTTTTGTGAAGAAAACGGATGGGCTATGAGGATGTTGTATTGATTACAGACTTTGACAAAGTAACTAGAAGAACTAAGTATCCTCTTCCGCTTATTGATTACGTAGTTAATCAATTAACGGGAGGCATCATGTTCTCATAAGATTGATTTGAGGTCTGGTAATCATCAGTTGAAGTTAGGGCATCAGAATACTCCCTCATACAGCTTTTCGGACTCGGTATTTGCATATGAGTTTTCTAGTGATGTCTTCGGATGACTAATGGGGCCCCTGCAGCATTCTGGAGTTGATGAATGGGGTTTTTCGACCATAACCTGTGATTCTTTTTGTGATTGTTTTTTCATGATGACATCTTTGTTTACCTAAGACTGAGGACGGACCATGTCCGACACCTGAGGATTTACTTCAGATTGAGAGAAGAGAATTGTATTCCAAGTTTCTCAAAGTGTGAGTTTGCGCTTACTTCTGTGCATTCTTATGACAATGTGAGTGTCCAAGGATGGTATTGAGTAGATCCTGCCAAGATTGAGGCAGTTAGAAGGCTTGACGCGACCTCTTCACCTACTGAGATTAGAGTTTTTGTGGGATGGCAATGGTATTAAGATCGACGATTTGTTTCAGAGTTTCCTCTCTATTGCAGCTCCAGTTACTAATTACTGACAAAGATTGTGAGTTTCCAGTGGTCGATGATTGTGAGGAGAGGCTTTACAGCTCAAGACTTGGTTGACTTCGCTCCTGTGTTGACTCTACGAGGAAGGTGGTAGAACTTTTACTTTTGTATTGTTGATGCGCCAGGAGTTGGTTTGGGTGGTGTGTTGATGGCAAGAAGGGGGATAGTGAGCGCTTATTGCTTCTAGCATTGAATTCCCTTAGAAGACTACCCTACTCAATCTGGATGTTAGCGGCTGTGTATTTGTACTGAAGTTATGCGTCATTATTTTATGGAGTTGCATTGTGGAGATCTGTACTGATCATCGGAGTCTTCAGTAATATCTTTAAGCAGAGGGATTTCAACTTGAGGTCAACGGAATTGCTTGGTGCTGAGACTGAGATGTGACATTGTATCATCCAGGAAAGGCCCAATGTTTGTGGCCGTGCTCTTAGTAGAGACCCCTAGCATGGGGATTCTTGCACGCTTGTATTGAGGAGAGACCATTGGCTAGAGATGTGGCCATATTTAGTCTAACAGTCCTTGTCCGCTCAGATTTCAGAAGAGAGTGAGGGATGATTGCTTTATTGAGGCTCGGTCTTCTTAGTCGAGCAATTCCGTGCACACCAATTTTGATGATGAAAATTATGTCTCATTCGAGACAATAGTTGAGAGTGGGAAGCTAAGTAATGCTGTCCTTGATTCTGATGGGTCTCTGCGGATCGGGGCAAAATTTGTGTGCGGACAGGATTTGATTATATTGATTCTGGGAGGCTCTGTACTCGTATTTCATCCATCGGGAGCGGCGAAGATGTATCATGACTGAGTCACATTCTGTTGGTGTGGGATGAAGAGAGATATTTCAGACTTTGTTTTCGAGGTTTCCCCCCCCCCCCTGACTTGCCAGCAGGTCAAGTGTGAGCACCAGCGGCCCCGGGGGTGTATCTCAGAGATGCCTATTCCTACTTGGAAGTGGGAGCGGATTACTATGGACTTTGTTGTGGGTTTCCCTACCACAGTGGGTGTTTATTGACTCTATTTGGGTTGTGGTTGATAGGCTTACCACGTCCTGCCCACTTCATCCCGTTTCGGGTAAGTTACAGCAGAACATTAGCCGAACTATATATCCTCATATTGTGCACTACATGGAGTTCCTGTTTCTATCATATCATCGAGGTTCACTATTTACTTCTCACTTCTGGAGGCTTACAAACATGTTCTGGGTACGCAGTTAGCTAGAGTACAGGCATTTCACCCTCAGACATATGGTCAATCTGAGCGGACCATTCTGTATTGTAGATATGCTTCGCGTGTGTTATCGATTTTGGTGCAAGATGGGATCAACACTTCCCTTAGCTGAGTTGCCTATAATACCAGTTTCACTCTATAGTCCGATGCCCATTTGAGGCGTGTAATGGAATACGTTGTGGTCTCCGATTGGTTGGTTTGATTCGGCGATAGGAACTCTGTTGATACATACTTGCTTAGAGATCTAGGGAGCAAGTCCGTATGATTCAGTATAGATTATTGACATCTCAGAGTCCGACAAAGAGTTATGTCAGACCGAGAGTTAATAGCCTTAGTGTTTATGGGGGGTATCATGTGTTGGCTCCGAGTATCACCCGTTACGGGTGTGATGCGGTTTGGAAAGAAGAAAGCTTAGCCCTGTTTCATTGGACTTTGAGATTTTGAGCCGAGTGGAGAGGTGCCTATAAGTTGGCTTGCCACCTATTTTGTCGGCATTCATCCTGTTTTCCAGTCTCTATGCGTCGTAGTATATTTCGGCGATGATCTCATGTGAATTTCACTCGATTCTGTGATCTGGGTCCAGACTTGACATTTGAGGAGGAGCCTATAGCTATTTGGATAGCAAATCGAAGCCTTTAGGACCAAAGAGATGCTTCAGTGAAGGTGCAATGGAATCACCGATCAGTGGGAGAGGCAACTTGGAGATCAAGTCTGACATGCTTGCCGAGGATACCTCAACTTTTTTGAAGCGATCAGGTCTTTTCTTTTACTTTATTGCGAGGACAGAACATGATTTTTAGTGTGATAATTAATGACCCGAAGGTCATTTTGGAATTTTAATATTTAGTGTCACTTTAGTTATTAATCGATAGTTTGGGCTAAAGTGATAATTTATTTTAAATCCTATACGATTTGACCCTTTATATAATAAAAATAATTGAGTAAATTTACACTTTTAGCACTATAGTTCTGAAAATAAATTAAAAAAAAAAAAATAAGAGACGGAAAAGGGTTACAGAATCTACCTGTGAGTGGCGGCTGGCGTAGCTTCATTCTCGTCCAGGTAAAGAGCAAACTGCAAACATGCTAACAATATATATATTGTTTATTAAATTGTCATAATTTTGAAATGGAAAAGGAGTGACTTTTCATTGCATAGTATATGCACATTGGCACCTCTTAGTAACCGTTTTTCAATGTACTTGGAAAAATCTATGGTTTCCTTTTCATTTTGTTGACCATATGAGTGTGCCCTTTATAAGTATTATATATTTATATATAATATATTATAGATATTATATATATATCTATAGTATATATTAAATAATTCCTTACCAGCCTTAATGATACCATGGAGAAATATTATTTTCATAATTAATAACAAAACTTATATCCATAACTATGTCGTAAGATTATTGTGTAATTGTTCTTGGGCAGAACCAAATGTTTTGATACTGATGTAAGTGTTTGGAAGAGGTTTTAAACTTTGAAACAAATAGGAAGTATATTATATTATAAGAATTATGTTCTGTTTTCTTTTTCTTTCAATGAATTTGAAATCCGATTCTTATCTCATTAGCATAAGCTTCGAACAAATGATATGTAATTCCATTAAGTGTATTATATTATAGCAAAACGATTAGAGGGTAGTTTTGAAGAAATTATGACTTAACTCTATATTTAACTTAGAAGTAAAGATTTAACCTATGATTGGATCAAAATTTAGATTAATACCTTGATGAGTTTTGGGTCTATGTTTTACCTTGAGTCTGTTGTTATGTCGAATCCTTAGTATGATTATCTATTTGAATAGATTGCCTTGAGTCCGGAATTTCAACAAAAGGGGAAGGATAACGTCCCAAAGTGATTGTTTTGATAAATTGAGGCATGGAATTTCAAATCTTGTTAAGCGTATGAAATTCGTGTATCTTCTTGTGTAATGTTTGAGAACGTATGGTTGGGTGTTGTATTCCTTGTTGTCCATTGCGCTTTGGTATCAAAATGGTTATCTCCCATTTTCAATTTGAGTATCATTGTGCATGATCTGAGACATGGTTTGTTTAAGAGGATGTACCATTTCGATGGTCGTATCGCGCGCCGCGATGGATATTAGTATTTCGAGGGACGTATCGCGGCGCCGCAAGGTTACTATTTATCGTGGTCGTGTCGTGCCGCCTGCTACAGATGCCTGGACAGAATATGTCCCCTGGGTCCCGGACTGAGAGACAGCGTGTGTGGTATCGTTAGGGAAGACATGCATCACTATACTTGGCCATTTCATCTCATGGCATAACACATTTTATTATGATGAACTGAACACGTGTTTTGGGGTGATCGTGTGAGTGTTTCTCCTTTGGAAGCTTGTTACTGTTGAATAGTGATTTTATTGAGAATGTGTAAACTATAGATTGTGGTTATGATTTGTGTTTTTTGTGTAACGGTAAACTATAACTGTAGCGTGGAGTTAGCTATGTGTACGAAGTGCCCGGTATTTTGGGTTCACTTAACTTGTGTTTAAGTTTGCTTGTTGGGTACCGGTGTTTGGTACTCACCCCTGCTACTACAAATTTTTTTGTAGGATACGAGCCTGGGATCTTCGTGATACCTGTCATTCTTGTCGTTTCCGAGGCCTCTTGTGGAGGATGTGAGTAGCTGCTTGTTCATCTCAGCGAACTTTTCCTACTCCATTTTGTTTATGACTTGTTGTTACTTGAAAGACCAATCTTCATTTAAGACTTCTATTTTATTTCGATTGCTAATATTTACATTGAGGCTTGTGCATGTGACAACCTGATTGGGTATTGATGATAGACTTGGTTCATAATAGATTGTTGTTGGAATTGTCATTTACTTCCGCACTTTATTAGATATTTCGTTTTAGGCTGCTTGTTCTTGGTTGGGATAAGACGATGCCACTCACACCCTTTTTTGGGTCTGACCAGTAATTCCACTCCAGTTACTATATCAGTGACATAAGTCAGCTAGTCAAGAAATAGCTGCTAACCCTATACTACAGGAAAGAACAACACATGAGTAGATTGTCATTTTACAGGGAGAAGATTCCGAATGGGCTAGTTCAAACTAACTACTTGAATACCAAAGACAAGAAGCATACATGTAACTAATGATTGGGAAAATCTCAATATGAGTACTTGCTATCCAAGTTTTGCGTATTGAATCTATTCATACCTACAAACTTGAGTGGGATATTAAGAGTCCCCCCGCATACATTAAGAGATTTTAGGATCCTTGTGTAAATATTATAATTCAAAGGACTATACAACAAGAAGGTTGTTTAGAGTCAGTTGAAGGTAGTCTAGTTTTGTTGCTAAGAATATGTATATTAATGAGGGTGCTAGGTTGTCTATGTTTTTCTCCACCTTTTTATTCTGTTTCTCGTGCTTTATTGTGGTATTTATATCTCTGACTTGAAAGAGGAAAGTTTGGAGCTTTTAACAAAGTCAATTAAAAATATATTTTAAATATTAGTAATGTGATCGGGCTAATAGAAACGTCATATATGCTAAGTTAAAGAAGCTTTTATCGTAATTTACATGCATAAAATATTTCCTAGACAAACATTTGATCTAGTCAATAATCTAGTGTGTTTACTAACCATTGAGTGTTATTTAAGTAAAAACTTTACGAGATATAACACTTAATAAAATAGATTTAGGTATCGTGTCATTAACTCTCCAAATTGATAATTGATATATTATGTCCTTTGCTCACACCTGTCTCCTCTATTTTTATATTTATTTTTTTTCAATGGTATCTTGCTTAGCAATTTCATAAAATGTTTATCTTCAACGTAAACGCTAATTTCTTCTAATTGCTTCCTAATAAAGCAAAAAACACGTAGAATTTTTATTCTTTCCATCTCACGGTGAGAAATTAATCACTTTTAAAAATAAATCTTTTTTATATTTTTCTTAATTTCTTGTTAAAATCATTAGTTTATTGATTGTAATATTTTTTTAACAAAATTTAAATGTATAATTTTCTTTTTCAAATATTAATAATGTAAAACCTAATATCTCGACGTTCGACCTTAATGAAGTAAAAAGAAAATACCCCAAGATGAATTGCGTAGTAAAGACTGAGCACCTTACTCAAAAGTCTCGTCGAATTTAAGCCTTTTTATTATAAAAAGAATTCGATGAAAGCTTCAGCCCAATTACCCTACAATAATACAATTCAAATTTTATCTAAAACTTTAATTCAATCTCCAAATATCGACCCCAATATTAGGGAAAGACAGAGAACAAAAATAGTTGAAAACTAATCCATAACTTTCTAAATGGTGTATCCCATCATCGAATATCAACTCTTTTTGGGAACTGTAATTTGTCCCCATAATACGATTTTTCAAGTTTTGAGCATTTGCGTGTCTCCCGTTATACAGTCTAGTTTTTATTATACGTAAATTAACGCAATAAATCTTGAAATTACATGATTTCGAATGATCATGAATGTTAAATCAAAGATGTTACTCCCTCAGTTTTTATTAAGTGTCTTGTCACGTTCTATATTTTTATCCCCTTAAGAAATTGGAATAATGCAGAAGTATTTCTTTATTTATGTCTAAAGTTCAGATACACAAAAAAAAAACCTTTATATTATACTACTCTTTGACTAATTTATTAATGATTTGCTATCTCTTTTTCGCCTACGTTATACTATCTGTGGACTCAAGCTGTTGACTTTTTTTTCAAGCTAGTGTACGTAAACTCTGAAAAGGGGAGAAAATTACTGATAAATAAGTCCAGAGGGTAATAGGACCTATATAATATAAGTGTGTCTCTGAATTTTCGCCATAATTGAAGGGTACTTGTCATTTTCCTAAGAAATTAGATAAGTTCGTAAACGTTCTCTTGTTTAATAGTCTTTTAAAATTAAGTTTTCAATCAATAAAGAACTTACTTATTTTAATTATTAAGTCAATCAATAATATGATTAATTACTTAACTTTTTTTGTTTATGATCCAATATATATACTTTCAAGCTAAATAATCTCAGAAGTGCAAAATATAAAAAGATAATGTCATTTTTTCATAATTTGGTGAAGTTACAATATAAGAACATATTTTTTAATAGATTAAAATAAAGATATTTACTTTACTTTATGTATGTGTCATAGTTGAGATGACTTAGTCTTCATACAATTTCCACTAACTACATTAATAAATAATGTGTTGCATTGACTTCTAATAAACAAAGTTTCTTAGCTAGGACAACAACTATTTTGAAACAAAGAGTATTCTTTTTTTTTTATAATGCGCAAGTAGTCTTCGATCTATGTCCAAAATCTCAGAGACATATT
The DNA here is from genome assembly GCA_027704765.1 of Solanum habrochaites. Lineage (NCBI taxonomy): Eukaryota > Viridiplantae > Streptophyta > Magnoliopsida > Solanales > Solanaceae > Solanum > Solanum habrochaites. The sequence goes on from JAKWJA010000745.1 coordinate 11,974, forward strand.
TATACTATATTAAGATTCTATTACTCTTTTAACTTATTTTATTAATATTTTTTATTACTTTTCGGCTTACGTGACACTATCTGTGAATCTAATGATGATGACTTTTTTTCCAAGTAGTTGTCACGAAAGGTCGAAAAGGGTAAAAAAATTACTGGAGATATAGGGGGACCTTACTATTAGTATAAATGGTGTTTATGAGAATTTTGGACATAGGATTGAGAAGGTACTTGTGCATTTTTCCCCTTTTTTTAATGGACCATGAAAAGAAAAACATTGCTTATTTTATTAAATCAAGAAAAATTTTCTATTTGTAGTTTTTCTTCTCCTTCATCATCAGCATAGTTAAAAATTTCTTTAAAAAATTATGACAGGCAAGCTCAGTCGCGTAATATTGAACGTGAAACATATTAGTCAAAACCCCCCTCTATAGTTTCGAATATAATTCAATATAAAAACAATGTATAAACCAAATTGTTTTTGAACCATTTTTTCTAGCAAATTCTAAATGGTAGTAGAAGAAGTATGGAGAGAAATAAGATCAGATAAGTGACTTTAGGATAGTGAATAGCTGTATATGGAGGAGAAAGCTGATGAAACTCTTGGTACCTAGTTTATACAGAGCAAAAGTGGTGGACACAAGATGGGCATAACTGATCCAACTTGGTCTTGGTGTTATCTTACTCTTTTTAGATTCATTAGGTCAATTGTCTTTGTTATCAAGCTAGCTTGCGTATCTTTCCTCGTCTAACAGAGCTAATTGGTACATGCTTTGGTGCTTTTCTAGTGGTCTGCTGGAAACTTTTCTTGTGCAATTTCTTTCACACTCTTCACTCAGGTATTTAATTTATGTCGCGTATATCATGTTGTTGTTACTTCTTGTGTTTCCCAATATGTTGTGTTTATGTTTGTCTTCATTTGAGTGTCTGTCAGAAACAGTCTCTAGAGCTAGTAAGGGTATTATGGATAGAAAAATACCTGTATATTTGGTCTTGAGGTGAGGTTTTTGTGTTCGAAACAATCTCTCTAACTGTACTAAATAAAGAGTAATTTTGTTCAATTTGTGGTAATGAGGGACCCGAGATATTAGCTGCACAAATTATACAGTTTATGTTATGGTTCAAATTACTTTTTATGTATATATATATATATATTAGTAGATATTGACACTTAGTGTTTAAACTTTTTTAATCATTTTGGAACACTGTTAATGAAAGTTGCATTGTGGGATACACTGGTTATGTGTTGATGAAAGTTGGCGTTGTGGGATTACACTGGTTACTGTTGTTGATGGGTTTCGCAGTGTGGAGTTAGGTTTGCTTTAGATTAAAGTTTTTATTTTGATTGTCCCAAAGGGACAGAGTATTCAAACACTTATAAGTAAGCTTACTCTTATTTCAAACTTTCAATGTGTGTTAGTTTGACACACACAAAAAACATAACTTGTGTTGTGGTTCCGTTCATTGTTTGAAACATTGACGGAGTTCACAACAAGGAAGGAGCTCCATTTGAATCTCCTTCGTTGTTAAAAATCGTATGTTGATAAAGGGTGAATGAAAAGGTGTTTTTTTTGTATGTAATATGTTATGATCCTTATAAACAAAGGTATGGGGAATTGAGTTCACCAATTGATTGATGTTAACAACAGATAGCAATTTCGAGGGATTGAAATGGCAATAGGGACCTTTGCAATTAGTCAAACACCAAGCAAATCAATCTTAGTTTGCTGGATCAAAACTTACATGAGAGTAATCGCGGGGTACTGCTTTCGGATTGTTGCATAAAATCAGGTTTTGGCTCAATCCTTTGGTGGACTTTTGTCGGTGTGATAGCTGAAAAATCATTTAATGGGGATCCCTGGATGGAGGCTTTCTTTCACTTTGTTGGTATTGTAAGGGTTCTCGGTTGGTTTTTTTTTTTTTTAGACCGTTCTCTTGCCACGATCCACGTATCTTGGAAGTAAGGATGGATAAAGAAGAGGATCAACTTACCAATAAAATCATTTCACAGGAAGAAGTTAGTTGAAAAACTGCTAAAAAGAAGCAAAAGGGTATCAAAAGTCCCTCTTTCAAAACTTATAGCCCACAAGGGTTTCCGGGACGTTTTCCCCCTGAGGGTCAGGGCATTGTCATTGACCGGCAATGTGGTTGGAGCTTGTAGGATTCTCTCACAAGGGCAACAGCAATTCTATGGGAACTTTGTTTCGAGGTTGCTGACTCACTTGGCTCCGTTGTTTGGAGGATTAAATGGGGGATGTTTGGTAAGCACTTGCCTAATTATGGGTAGGATTATTACTCGACGATTAGGCCAGGGTCAGCAATTCCAATAGCTGCGATTCTTCTTCTGCTATTGCCAATATTCCAAAACAGCTAGTGTTTGCAACGGTTAGAGTCTTTTTCATCATCGGGATCAATCATATTCATGGTAGGTGTTCAGCGACCAAACATATTTTTTTTTTTTTTTTTTTGCTATCATTTTTTAGAATGTTTAGCACATTTTTCCTGTTCTGACTTACACTAAAATATCTCACTATTGACATGTTTGCAGTCCAATATTTGCTGAGATAGTACCAGAGAGAGCTCGGACAAGCATATATGCTCTGGATCGATCTTTTGAGACCATAATATCGTCTTTTGCTCCATTGGTGGTTGGTATTTTAGCTCAACAAGTTTTTGGTTATAAGCCAATCGCGGAGGGATCAACAGGCTCACAAGAGATTGAAACAGATAGACAAAATGCTGCATCACTTGCTAAGGCATTGTACACTGCAATAGGCATTCCAATGGTCATTTCTTGCTCTATCTACTCTTTCCTGTATTTCACATATCCACGAGATAGAGATCGTGTCCGGTTGCAGCTGATTGAAGAAACAGACAATTCTCCATCCGAAGAACAACAGCCCTTACTCGAGCACGATGAACACATGAGTATTAGTTGAAATTTTAGGTTGTATGTACATAAAATCCAACAAGCACAATCTCACTTCTTGCTATTGTTAATTGTATTATTGCAGTATAGATGTTTTTAAACATTAAGCTTACATTCTGAAAAAGTATGTAAAACATATTTTTAGCTGCATTTAACACTTTATGTAAATGTCCCTGAAACCTGTAGCAATACATGATCCAATGACAATTAACTAATGCCGATAAAGACTTTATCACTCTTTGTTAATGTGCATATTTATTGCCCGCCAAAAACTACTTTTGTTGTAGTAAATGACAAAAATACTATGATAATTGAATCCGACTTATCTATGTAATTGGCCTTTAATTAAATCCTACTATATAATACTTATATTTATAGTTCCAATAACTTTTTCTCGAGTTCCTCATATATATCTATGTTAACATTAATTTCAAAAAGATGAAAAAAGAACTTTGCTAATTGAGATAATAATGTGATGATGAGTAAGAATAATTGACACTGATATTATAAATTTGCTGCTATAATGGAAATGGCTGATGGAACTCAGTTACCTGGAGTTTATAAAGAAGTTGGCAAGGATTTGAACATTGATCCTTCTGGTCTTGGTTCACTTAGTCTTTACAGATCATTAATTCAATGTCTTTGTTACCCTATTGCTGCATTCCTTGCTGCTCGTCATAATCGTGGCAATGTCATTGCTCTCGGGGCTTTTCTTTGGTCCGATGCCACGTTCCTTGTTGCCATCTCCTCTACCTTTGCTGAGGTCTCTGCTTCATTCCTCTGTAGATGGTAGTTTCTTTCTCTATATACTACTTCTGACTGTTTTTTCTTGAGCTGAGAGTCTATCTGCATACGCTTGATAAATTGATTATATGTTTTACTTAAGAGTTATCAATTGGATTATATAAACTTTGGTTTTTGTTGCTATCTGTATTCACGTATCACGAGACAAGAGCATCGTGTTCGTATGCGTTGCAACAGATGATGAATCGCCAGCAAAGTCTTCCATATTAAGAGCAACAGCCCTTACTCGAGCACAATGAGCAGACTTCTTTCAGTAAATTAGTTGTAAGTTTAAGTTTTTGTGAAAGAAGCAAAACTTGGAATGAATATTCCGTAAATACTTACTTGCACCAAATGTTTACGTCATATAAATTGATGTACAAACATATGGCATTCATCTAATTAATTTATTGTAAATATTTAGTGCGGTTTACTTTAGTAAATATGAGAAGCTATTTTCTTGCATGTATTGTTAATAGGTTATTGACCAAGAAATATGAGTTTTACATAACCTAACCTTAATCCCAGAAATATGCGTTTTACCTTTATTTTTTTTTTTTTTTAATTCTTGAAAAATTGGCGATCCATTTGTAGTTGAAATATTGTGTAGTTGTCAAAGCAGATCTAAATTGTAGAGTTACTGGTGTTCAAGCAGAGGAGGACACTTACATTAATTTATAGGGTGCATGTTGCATCCGTTAACTTCAAAAAAAAAATAGGTGTATATATAGCGATATATATATATGTTTGAGAAAACTGGACATTAAAGTAGCATATAATCAACAGTGCACCATAAGAAGCGCAGGGGTGCCCTTGTTTAGTAGGTACAAGTAAAAGGAACCACTCGCGAGAATATAGTTCTGTCTTATTTCATTATTTTATTTTGAGTTTAGCTTATAATCATATTCGAGCGACTAGTTATCAATCAAATACTACATTATTCGTTAATTATAGTAAAAATTTCGTTAACTATCTAAATTAAGATAGTATTGATGCATCAAAATCTTTAAATTTGGATTTGTCTCTGATGCTAAGTAGACTCATCAAAATCTTCAAATTTGGCCTTACTAAATTATTTCTTGTTAAATAATACTTTGAAAAATAAATATTAAATATTGAGGATAAATATAAAAAATAATTATTATATTTTTTTTACTATGCCACAAAATAACAAAATGAAAATAAAATTTATGTTACAAAATAAATAAACAAATAAAAGTGAACAATAACAGTGTTTTGATTATCATTTTATAGAAATATGATTCGGTACCACATAGCATGGAATTTTATTATTTTAATTAATTTCGCTAGTTTTGCCTATCATAATAATTCTAAATTAGATATTAATATAATAATTAAAAAAGTCTCTCCGAGAGCAAGTTAGGCAAAAATTTAGGTTCTTTAATGAGAAAATAATATGTAATAGTATATATAATTAAATTAAATGTTATAATATAAGTTAATTTAATTGTATTCTAGTGGGTAAACTATTGTTGTATTTCGTCACTCTCCCTGGTGGAATCTTGCTCGTCACTCTCATTTGGTGGAAGTCTCGTTCGCCTCTCTCTCTTTTTATCGAAACAAAAATGTATATAAAATGTATTTGTGTTTGTATAAAACGAGAGAAAATTGTACAAATACATATATTTTCTTTTCCCTCTCCCAGATCTCGGTCGCCATTCTCCCAAATCTCGCTCTCCACCTTCACCTCTCTCGCTTATACAAACGAAAAAGAAATGTACAAATTGTGTTTCTGTTTGTATATGTAAAGCGAGAGAAAATTGTATATACACATGCAAATACATATATTTTTGTCCTATACACTTATAATTACACAATACAAATATCCCCATGCCAGTTTTCTTTTGCCTTTCTCTCTTTCTCGTTTTATACCTACACAAATTATACAATTAATCTTTTGTATACAACTGTTTTTCTTTTGTATATTTATAGCGAATTATACCAATTGCTTTCTTTGTATACGGTTAGTGTAGCGGCGAATTATCAACGTTGTATAGCGAAATATACATTCTTTATATTTGCTTATGGAGCACAACTTATATAAAAATTGGAATATATACAAATATAATTTTTGCTATATGTGAAAATTGATCTATTTAATTTCAACACCTTTGGTGTAAATAAACAATTTTATCAATAATAATTTGTCATAAATTTAATTTATATACTCATATTAAAATATATTGCGATCGGGCTTCACATTACACATTTTTTTATTATAAACATCAAATCAAACATATAAATTTTATTTATTTATTTTTGCAAAATTTGAGTAAAAGTATCAAAATAGGAATAATTTATCATTTGATAGGTTGGTTGATTGGAAATGCAGTAAATGAAAGAAGTTGAACTACGGAAAAAAAATAGTTATTATATTAACATTTCAAACGCGTTCTTAATAAATTTCAAAGGAAAAAAAGACTGAAATATATTTAATTTTTTAGAGTAAAGTCAATTTGGTATCGTTAAAAATTAGTAATTATTTATTTCATTTCATTTTTGAGAAAAAAATCATCTATCTCATTATTTGTTAACAGAAAATAATTATTTTTTTATGGATCTAACTGTCTTAGTAAACCTTTAATTGTGATTTAGGAAAATGAGTTCCTCTTTAGATTTAATGTTTCGTTTGATAATGTAAACTTCAAGGGGTTAACCCAAAAATAAAAATAATTTTTTTTTTATGAATTTAGTTAAAATAGCATGATTGATACGATCTTTGTGGCTTAGGTATATGTGTATTCCTTCATTTCTTCCACAAGTTTTATAGGGAGAAAAGATGGAGAAAAAGATAATGATACATTTTAGATTCAATTGAAAAAACTATATTTTATAATCTTATTTAAATAAACTAATCCCCAAAGTAATTTTATTTTATTGCTTTCACTTTATTTTTATTTCTTCTCCACTATCAGAGGAGCCTATTGATAAGATGATTCGGTCTGTCAATTACTATAATTATTCAGTATTGAGAGTAATGATTCCTTTTCTTTTAAATATGGAAAATACGTAAGTAGTCCGTAGATTATAACTGAAATTTTAAAGACATATATTAACTGAACTTATTTTTTTACTTACATGACATTTAAATATCTCTTATGTGTCTCAATTGCATTGAATTACGAAGTGTCACGTAAGACAAAATGTGTATGAAATTACAAAAAAAAATAAGTTCAAAGAATGATAGGACCTTAGATTAGTTAAGGTGTGTCTCTAACATTTCGGTCATAGTTTATGGGGCTACTTGTGCATTTTCCCTTTTAAAAATAATAATAATAAAATTTTATGTATTAGTAACGCATATAAACATGGAGAATCATATCCTCATTCAGTGTTGTTGCAAATAATGTGATAATGAAGCACAGAAATTAGTATTAAAATGAGTAAAGATCTCGAACTTATCAAATGTTAATTATAATCTTGGATCGTCATCAACCTTAATGGGTAACTTATTTCGGTTACAGTTAGGTTTTGAAACAACCTCGATATGAGGTAGTAAAATGAGTTTGTTATTATAATTTCTAAAGTCGTGTGTAAAAGGAAAGTAGACAAACTAATAGAGGACGGAAGGAGGGACTGTTCCTAAGTAAACATGAATTCAAAAACAAAAAAAAAGGTTTTGGTAATTGAGATAATAATGGTGTGATGTCAAAGCTTAAGAACAACTGACACTTATATTGATAATATTGCTTCTATAGGAAATGGCTGTGAACCTCTGTTACCTGGAGTTATAAAGAAGTGGCAGGACTTGAACATTGATCCTGTGGTCTTGGTCACTTAGTCTTTTTAAGTCATAGTTCAATGTCTTTGTTACCCATTGCTTGCATTCCTTGTGTCGTCTATATCGTGGCTAATGTCCATTGCTCTCGGGGCTTCTTGGTCCGGGCCACGTTCCTTGTTGCCATCTCTCTACCATGTGCTGAGGTACTCTGCTTCATTCCTCTGTTTTTTCAAATAGTGTTGTATTTGTGGTTTGTTTGTGTAGTTGACAAGAATGAAAGTGTTATCTTGTTTGATGTTGTTTTACACAGATAGCAATTTCGAGAGGATTGAATGGAATAGGACTTGCAATTGTCACACCGGCAATCCTATCTCTAGTTGCTGATTCAACTCATGAGAGTAATCGTGGTACAGCTTTTGGATGGTTAGCATTAACAGGAAGTTCTGGTGCAGTTGTTGGTGGGACTATGTCTGTGCTGATTGCTGAAATGTCATTTATGGGAATTCCGGGCTGGAGAATCTCCTTTCATTTGGTTGGTATTATAAGTGTTCTTGTTGGTCTTTTAGTTTATTTCTTCGTGGAAGATCCCCGTTTTCTTGAAAGAGATGTCGATGCGAATGATCAGCCCCCCGCACCATTCAAGAAAAGTGAGAGAATTGTAAACGCAGCAACATCGGTTATCAAAGTACTTCCTTCAAGAGAATTGTTGCACAAGGGGTTTTCGGATCATTCGGTCATTCCCTTGGGACCATCACTTGTTCATTTATCTATCTATGTGGTTGAGCTTGTTGGATCTCTCACACACACACACTCATCTCGAGTTTGTTTGTATTTCTCTGTCATGTTGGCGTCGGTTTTGGAGGGATGCATAGGGGAATGT
>JAKWJA010000746.1:0-22327 GCA_027704765.1 Solanum habrochaites
TATTGTTATTATATTTGTTTAGTATTATTATATTAATTTTATTATTATAGTATTTATTATTTGTGTTATTACATGTTTATTATTATGATTATTATTGCGATATATATGTAGTATTATGATTATGCTATTATGAGATTATAATTAAATTATTATGATTTATATTATTATTACTAATATTACATATACTATTATTATTTATATTTTATTATTTGTGATGATTATTTTTATTTATTATATTATTTTTATTATTATTGTTAGTATTAAGATTATTGATTGTTTAAATTATTGTTATGATTATTATTATTATTTTATGTGTTGTTATTTATTATTATTATTATTATGATTATTTAGTATTATTGTATTATTATATTATTATGATTATTCTTATTATTGATTATGATTATTAGATTATTATTATTATTATGGTTAATTATTATTATTATTATCATGATTATTATTAATTATATTATTATTATAATTATTATTTTTTTATCATTATTATATTATTTCATTATTATTATTATTATTTTCATTTAGTATTATTATTTTCATTACTTACTATTATTTATTATTCTTATTGTTATTGTTAGGATTCATTATTATTATGATTGTTTTATTATGATATTATTAATATTGTTATTATTTTGTTATTATAATTGTTATTATTATATGATAGTTGTTGTTGTTGTTGTTATTAATTAGTGTTATTATTATAGTTATTGTTATTAGTATTGTTATTATTATTACTATTGTTATTATTATTATAATATTGTTATATTGTTGTTATTATTATTATTATGTTATTATCAATGATGATTTTGATGAGTTAATTACTAAGTATTAATATGATTAGTATGTATATTACTATTTATTATTTTTGTTATTATTATTCATTACCCTTATTCCAAAGACATTGTGGTAAAGTTTGATTCCGTTTGGGTGATTGTGATGGGTTACTAAGTCTGTCATTTCAGTATCGGTCAAGGTGACTTACAATGCAGAGGAAAGTAGCCAAACTTTAACTCTCAGATATTGTTCGGGTGATGGGGTTCCAACTATCCATCATAATCAGATAGAGGAGCAGTTTAACTTTAAGTTTTGCAAAACATTGCATGCGGATATTGGTTACCAGGTTGGGGGGACATTAGTACCGCGCGTCCATCCTCAGACCAGAGGTTCCAGTCGAGCGAACGATTCACACGTTTTGAGGATATGCTTCGCGCGTGTGTGATTATAATTTGGTGTCATTGGGATAACTGATTACCCTGAGACGGATTTTTCATACAATAATAGCTATACTCGAAGTATTGACATGGCTCCATTGAACGCCACTGTATTGGTAGGAGATGTAGGTCCCCCCATTGGTTTGTTTTGATGCATTCGACGGTAGGCCTTGGGGGTACTGATCTTTTGAGGATTCGAAGAGAAAGTTAAATTCCATCAAGAAAAGCTTCTAGCGGCGCCAAAGTAGCAAAAAGAAAATGCAGATCCAAAGGTTTAGAGACTTGGGATTTAGGAAGGTGAGCCAGGCTTTTGACTAGAAAGTATCGACCCATGAAAAGGGGTGATGCGTTTTATGGTAAGAGAGGAAAGCTTAGTCCAACGGTACATTGGTCCCCTTTGATAGTACTTCTAACGGTAGGGAGGTGGCTTATGAGTTTAGCCTTGCCTCCAGGAGCGTCCGAGTTCATCGGTTATTCCATGTGTTCGATGTTGAAAAGAACATGGGGATGGAAACTACATTATCCGTTGGGGTTCAGTTTGCTCGATGAGAATTTGTTTATGAGGAAGAGCCTGTTGCTACTCTAGTAGAGAAATTCGCAAGTTGAGATAAGGGAGATTGCATCCATCAAAGTTCAATGGAAGAAGACAAGTTTAAAGAAGCCATTGGGAGAAGGAGGCATATATGCGAGAAAGATACCCACATCTGTTTACAGATTCAGGTATCCTTTTCGCCCTTTTTCCTTTTGTATTGTTCGGGGACGAACGATGGGTAAATTGGTATCAATTGTACGCACCGTTTAGTCGTTTTGAGCAGCAGATTTTATTTCTGGAAAAATAGGCGTAGCAGACGGACCCACGACGAGACGTCATGAGCACGAGCGGACCGTCGCAGGGTCTCGTTTCAAACACTTTGGAAAACTTGAATGGGTACGGAAAAATCGACTCTCTGAATTCGTAACGAAATGGAGGGACGGAACCGTCAAGAGTCTCCAGTGGACAAGCCACTCTTGGACCTTGCGACGACTGCAGGAACGGACCGATCGCAGGCACGACGGGCGTCGACGGTTGCGCAATCCCAGTTGGGTCGGATTTCCGTATACATTTTAAGGGACGTTTTTACTATTCCTGGCTTTAATTATAAAAGTTAGGGGGTTAATGTAATAAGTCTAATTTATTGGGGAATTTAAAAGATGGTAACTTAAGTTAATTAGTGGGTTATACTTGCCATCTTTATTTTTAATTTATATAATTAGGGTAAAAGAAAGAGGGTTTGATAAGAAAACGAAAAAACGAATATAAAGGAGGGAAGAACTGAGTGAGAGAGAGAGATAGAAACGAAGAGGACAACACAGGGTTTGAGGAATTTGCTTGTGATCACGAATCTCGGTGGGGAGGTAGTAGGTTATGGTTTTTTACACTATTCGTAAGTAACTCTTAAAGCGAATGATATCGTGTTGGGTAGTAGTATAGACTTTCTTTATGTTAATTGTGTGTATGCATGATGTGATTTTATATATATGATTGTGATGAAACAGCTGATGGAAGCAACTATTGAAATCCCAAATTGATATTAAAAAAACCTAATCTCTTGTAATGGATGATGTCTTGATATAAAAGAGACTGATGAACTAAGTGATGAGATGATGACGCCTTGTATTAAAAGCAGGTTGATGAATTGAATAGAAAAGAGATTAGTGGATCGGAGTGTCACGTACCGACACATAAAGGAAATTAGTGGGGACGGGGCGTCACGAACCGACACGTAGATGTAGGGGATCGGAGTCTACACGTACCGACACATAGAATAGTGGGACGGTGTCACGAACGCACTAGACGTAGGGATCGGAATGTCACGTACCGCACATAGAATAGTGGGACGGGTGTTGTCACGACAAAACCGACACGTAGATGTAGGGATCGGAGTGTCCACGTACCGGCAATCGAAGTAGGGGGATCGTAGTGTCACGTACCGACACATAGAATTAGTGGGACGGGTGTGCAACGAACACGACAGTAGATGTAGGGGATCGGAGTGTCACGTACCGGCACATCTAAGTAGGGGATCGGAGGTCACGTTCCGACACCTAGCAGTAGAGGATCCGGAGTGTCACGTACGACACAAGAGGAATAAATAAGATAATTGAATCTTGAAAGATGCGAATATACTCAATCTAAAGAAATGTTCCAAAGAGTATGGTGGGAGGCAGCTTGAGTCCTTATAGATATGGATCGGTGATATTATAAATGTTCTGTTTATACGTGTTGCATCACTGGTAAGAATATTAGTTGATTTTATGTGTTATCTGAATATAATTGCTTGCTATTTGAGTTGGCCGATTGATACCTTACTCAGTACTTGTGGTTGTACTGACCCCCTACGTTTATGTTTTCTTCTTGTTATTTGTGGAGTGCAGCAAACGTGCCGTCATCGTCGAATCAACAGTAATTCTAGCCAGCTAGCCTTCGTCACACGGATATTCAGGGTGACGATAATGCTTCTGCTTGGAATGGATCTCCTTCCTCATGTCTCGATGCTTGAACGTTTCGGCATAAACTAGCTTTTATTTGTTTTAGGTCTTAGAATACCTTAGTTTAGTAAATTGATCATAGATGTCTTGTGGTGTGACTTCCAGATTGTGGGGAATTAATAGATGTTGAATTTTAGAAAGTTATTGAATTGTCTTTTTATTTATGAGTTTAAGTCTTCCGAATTGCTTTATGTTGATTATTAAATTGCATGATAAGTTAGATGGTTGGTCGCTCACATAGGAGGGTAAATGTGGGTGCCAGCGCGCTCAGTTTGGGTCGGGACACGGCCTATATTCTTTCACTGTTTTAGGATTCTGAACTTTTGGTAAAGAGTTACTAGGTACAATTAAAAAACCTTGTATAATTGCCTTTGTGAAAAAAACTTCTGAACAACTTCAGTGATGTCCTTTCTTTATGACTGCCAGTTGTATGCTTTAAAAAAAATAAGCATTGTACCCATCTACATATGGAGCCTTATCATTCCACATGTGATTTCAGGACTTCATAAATCTCCTGTTCTGTTGTAAACCTCAGCACAAAGATGTATCCTCTGCTGCTTGGTTAGTGGTAGGCCTTCTTCATAATTGAGAATTAATGCCTGGTAGATTATTGCTGAAAGTCCCCCATAAGGCTCTTGTAAAAATCAGTAAAACTCTTCTGAATATCATTTCTGATCAAGATAGCTTTTACCTTTCAAAGACAAAATATTCCTATTTGGTTCTTTTGAGTTCTCTTCCTTGATGACTGAGCTAAATAATTTGTTATTTGACCACCTAGTTGTATCCATTTTATCCTTGATTTCGCCCTCAATGCACTTTCTTCAAATCATGACATTTTTCCAGTTTGATTAGTAGCTCTGTTTCCTTCCCAACTAGCTCCATCGTAATTCGTCTCTTGGAGCTGGTCTGGCGACATTTGCAATTCCACTCTAGCCATCTCAATTGCTTCCCAACATATTTAAATTCTGTGTTGTCAGCTGAGTTTAAGACTTCCGAAGGCTCTTTAGTTTCAAACACATTGCTTTTCATTTGCTTATTACCAGAACCTTTTCTCCACCACTTCATCCCCTTATTTTCATGAAAGATCATGTTCAGTCCATACATTAAAAAATTTAAGCTAGACTTTCACATACTGCTGAGTTGTTTGGATGTGTTAGTATATAGGGCTATGGTCTGAAATATTTGGATTCCCATACTCAGTAGTAATGACATGTCCCCCTGTGTCCATCCATTCATCATTCCCAAGACTCTATTCCAAATTCTACTGGCAATTCTATTATTTACCACACTGCTTCTTGTTCCAAGTATAATAGTTCCCTTTCCATTGTAGTTAATTAATTTCCCATAATCTCTCACAACCAATCACCACAAATCTTGTATTTCAGTATTAGTACAGGCCCTCCATTTAACCTATCCTAGTAGAGAGGATAGCATAAAATTCTCCTGCAAATAAGCCAAGGCTGAGAGTGACATCTTTGTGTTAAAATCTTAATTTCATGCCATAAACCTTTCTCTGCGTTTTCCCACAGTCATTAAACCATATACTATAGTTACTATAAACTGATAATTTTTAATCATTCTCATTTAACTTGACCACTGCAGTAGATTGAGATAACTTGTAATTTCACCTTCGATCTTATTACCAGTTATATCCTATCCACCAGATTCTTCATTAGGACTAGCATTATAGTTATTAAATCATTTTCCATACCAGGCACTCACCTAAGTACTGTTTTCATATTGTTCTCTTGAAAACTCTTGTTTCAATTAACCGTGCCATACCTACAACTTTATTTTGAAGAACAACAGCTTTTATCTTCCTTCTGCTTGTACCTCTTATGCATGCCTCCACATTCCAGAAGAACCACTTCATCAGCAAGTCTTTAGGACTCCACCTATATCAACAGTAAGTGAAGTCATTTTCTTATGCATGAGACTATCAAATCCATTCCTGAGTGGTATAGCTTTCAACATTGGGAAATTTGCCAAGCTCAGGTCCAACGTCCTTCAAAACATTATCCTGGTTATCATTCTTGTGTTTGGTGACTGTTCTTCTGTATTATCTCCTGTTCCTTCTCATGGTCTTCTTCCTGTGTGGCTGCTATTGAGGTTCTTGCCTTTGTTCCTCCCCCTTTCGTGTTCTTTCACGTGAGTGGACTGCGACATTTATATTGCCAAGTTTGAGTTTACTTTTTTACAAGGGCTTCTCCTCTTTGGTATCTCTTTTGGCAGCTTGTTCCATCTTACATAATGTCCTATCTTGACAAACTTATCACAATATTGAGGCCTCCCATTCTAGCTCACATCTTGTATAAAAGTCTTCCCATTAGGATCCACTACTGTTATTCTATCTGAGGTGATAGCTTTTGGGACAATTAACTTCCACAAAGCATTTAGATATGATATTCTAGTTTGCTTAGTGGTGCATCATCAGCAAAATAAAGTAGATACCCCTAAAGCACTTGCCATCCTGCTCACAAGATCCCACACCCAAACAATTTAGAGGCCTAGTCTTGGGAAGTTACCTATAGGGTATCTCTGTTAGGATTCATCCTAAATCAAAATGCAGGACACCATTGTTTACGTATAATTGGTTCTATTATTAACAGATATGGCCCTGAAAACAAATTAATCTTTATATCATGATGTCTGAAAACTTGATTAGGTAGGATCATCCTTCATGAGTAACTTCAGGTCTACTCACCACCGACCAATCTTTCATGATGTATCTCTTCATAGTGTTATACCCAGGGCATTCTCCCACCACATATGCTATGAGAGCACACTTCCATTTCTGTTCTTCTTCTTGTACCTCTGTCTTCTCCAGCTGTACCATTGTTTGGCCATTAACAACTTGTGGAGGGAAGTATGTTAGTTGCATTCCATTGCTAGCTATACGATTGTTCTTAAACATGTTGACCCATGGCTCGTTAATCTTCTTCTGTTGTTCATTCTCATTCATGTTTTCTTCTTCTCCACTCATCTTCTCATCTAGATTCCTTGTTACTGTTCCATTACCACCTATGTTACTTTCATCTTCAAACCCTTTTAGATCTAAGTTCCCAGATCCTTCCTCCTCATCTCCTGATGGATCTAAGTTCAGTTTTCTAGCTACTGTGGTGTTCTTAGCTATCACAGCTTCAGAACTTGTTTCCTCTCGTTGAGCTGGAACAATCTCTTGTACCACTAATGCTTCCATACAAGCTTCAGTTGAGCTACCATCATTCATAGTTGCCATTTTCCGACCTCTTCCATGTCCCCTACCTCGTCCCCTCGCCATTTTCACCGTCCAGCTCACGTTATGCTAACGTGAGCTGAGAGCATTTGGGATTATTATTATTATTACTATTATGATTATGATTATTATTGTTATTATTATTATTATGAATATTATTATTATTATGATTATTATAATAATTATTATTTTCGTTATTATTATTATTAGTTTCATTATTATTATTATTTTCATTATTATTATTATTATTATTATTACTTTGAATATTATTATTATTATTATTATTATTCTGATTAAATTATTATTATTTTATTATTATTATTATATTATTATTTTTTTCATATTATTATTATTATTATATTTTGTTATTACTATTTTATTTATTATTATTATTATTCGATTTATTATTATATATTATGATTAGGATATTATGTGATTATACTTATTATTATTATTATTATTTCATTATTATTATTATGTATGTTCTTATAATTATTATTATTATAATTCATTATTAGTGTTCATGATTTATTGACATCTTATTATTATTATTATTGTTGTTATTATTACTGGTTTATTATGTTATTTTATTATTATTGTGATAATATTGTTTATTATTATTATTATTATTATTATTATTATTCATTATGATTATGATTATTATAGTATATTATTATTTTGATCGATGTATTGAGTTTGTATGATATTGTTATGATTATTAATTGTTATCATTTTATTGTTATTATTATTATTCTGATTATTATTATTTTATTAATAGTTTTTATTATTTTTTATTATTTTCATTATTATTATTGATATTATTATTATGGCGGCTTATTATTATTAGTATTATTATTATTATTATTGGTAGTATTAATTATTAGGATATGATTATTATGATTATTAGTATGATATTATTGTGAGTCATTGTGATGGTGATGAGGATAGTAGGATATGAGGGAGGGGGAGTCTTAGTAGGATGAGTGTTGCGGATTAGTAGTGAGTGTCATTATTTGGAGTGAGATGAGGAGGAGTATTGGATTATTTTATGGTATGTATTATTATAGTATTATGGTTAGTATTATTACTATTTTATGTTATTATTACTGTTATTATTCTGATTATTATTATTATATTCTTATTATTATTGTTATTATTATTGTTATTATTATTATTATTATTTTGTTATTTTATTGATTTTGTTGGATTATTATTAGGATTATGTATTATTAGTTACTATTATTATTATTATTATTACTATTATTTATTACTATTATACTTATTGTTATTATTATTATTACTATTATTATTATTATTATAATTATAATTATTATTATTATTATTATGATTATGATTATGATTATGATTATTATTATTATTTATTGTTAAGATTATGATATTATATTATTATTATTATGGTTCTTAGTGTAAGATTATTAGAGTATTATTATTTTTTATTAGTTCATCTCATTATTATATAATTATCATTTATTATTCTTATTGTGATTTATTATATGATGATTATTATTATTATTACTTTATGATCAGCTGATTAGTTTATGATTATTAATTATGATAGTATTATTATGATTAGTTATTAATAATATTATTTTCGTTATAAATATTAATATTTTCATAATATTATTATTTGATATTATTAATAGTATATTACTTGAATTATTATGATTATTATTTATTATTATTATGAGTATTATTATGTTTTATAATTCATCATTATTATTATTCTTAATATGATTATCATGATTATATTATGAATTATTAGGATTACTATGACATTAGTATATTATTGCTATTTTTATTCTTATATTATTGTATCGTTATCTATGATATTATTATTATTGTATTATTATTTAGATTATTATTATTATATTATGATTATGATTATAATTATGATTATTATATGATATGTTATAATTATTTTATATTATTATTATTAATATAACTATTATTATATCAATTATTTTTATTATTATTATTATTATTATTATGTGTTATATATTATATATTTATTATTGTATTATTTATGTTATTATTGTTATTATTATTGTTATGATTATTATTATAATAATTATTATTAGTATATTAGTGTTGTTGTTGTGTTTGTTATTATATGGTTATTATTAATGTTATTATTCTTATTATGTTAATTGTTATGATATGATTCGGATTATTATACATTATTATTATTATTATTGTGTTGTTGTGGTTTGTTGTTGTTATTATTATATGATGATTGATGATGATTACTATGAGGAGTAGTAGGAGTATGAGGAATGAGTATGATTACTATTATATTATGTGTAGTATTATAACGATTAGGAGTGATTACTATTATTTATGACTATATGATTATTATACTATTAGTATGATAACTATGATTATGTAGGATGATTGGTTAGTTGTGTAGTATTCGTATTATATAGTATTATGAGGATTATTGTGGTTATTATGTAGTATTATTACAGTTATAGGATTATTATTATCATATTATATTATTACTCTGTTATTATCTATTATTATATTATCATTAGTATTATGCGTATTGTTATTTGATTATATTATGAAGATTATTAGTAGTTATTATATTTTATATGATTATTTTTAGTATTATCTTCTAATGTTGGTAGTATTATTATGATTATATTATTATTATAATTATCATTATTAGTATTATATTATTAGGATTATAGTATGATTATTATGATTATTAGATTTGTTTCTAAAAGGTATTTTATTTTGTTACTTTTATTTTATTTCTCTGTTGTGCCCGCCTCCATGGCGGACTAAGAATAATGTTTTATATCCGATGCCAACTCATAATTTCTGTATGAGTATGATGTTCTGTCTAATATCTGGATCTAATCAAGTTATAATGAATTCTTATTTTAGTTTTTAAATCTTTTATCACAAATTTTGAAAATATATTGGCATCATATAATCTTGAAAGAAGATCTTTTTTATTTGGAATGGGATAGCTTATCCATTTTAAAACTTTGTTCAAGGTTTATAATTTATTACTAACCTGGGAACAACGCTTTCTTGTTCTGCAGCTTTATTAACATAAAATGCAGTATAAGACCATGGAGATTTAGAGGGTTTTCTAAGTTTCTTTTGTAATAAATTATCAATGTCTTGTTTGCAGAAAGAAACGAACTAAGTCAGACTTCATTTGACAGGGGCGAGATTTTGTATGAATATTTGATCATGCAAAAGAATCTTATATGACAAAGTCACAATATGCTTTTTCCGTCTTCCAACAAGCATTTGGATGGTCTACACAAATATCAGATGCCTTATCTTTCCAGAAACAATTTAATTTTTTCTGAGACTATAGCGATTGTAAAGATCTTGAAATATTAGACTATCAATTTCCATCTGTAAAGACTCGAATATGCTTTTGTTTTTAAATGATCATAGAGTTATATCTCTAGTAACTGGTTCAGCTTATGAACTCAAAATTAATGGTATTACCATATAATTTGCTTGTTTGTTGTAAAACCTTTTGATTAATTTTGGAAAAAGGGATAAATAGAATTGTATAAAAGAGTGCCAAGAATATATTGGCGGATATATTGATTCTTAACCAGGAAGAAAAAAAGTGAGAGGAATACAAACGTTACTCTGGAAAATGGAAGTATTAGACAATTTATATTTTATGTCTAAGCAGGATTTTGATGCAGATTTTAACAACATGGTAGTTTTTTACAAAATACCTTGAAGGAATTAACCTTCCTAATAAACAGTTAACACAGCACCACTAATCAATCATTAGCGATACTTGAAATTTAAAATAAATATTACTTAGACTGGTGCAAATTTATATACCAAGCTGAGCAGTAACAATTTGCATTCATTCCCAGAAATTGGGCGTAGGAGATTCATAATCTCATATCCACAACTTCCTTTTCAGAAACCGGGAGGGGAAAGCATTTTCTAAATATTATTTTTCTAATGAGAAATACGGTGATATAATCAACTGATTTTGTTTTTTTTTTAAAGATTTAATCTCTTTTTTAGATTTTCAACCTTTGTTTTTAAATCATTCAAAGAAAAGACTTCTTCAACCAACTTGTTCCTTGTTTCAAACGTTGCGAAAAACTTCTTGAAGCGAATAAGGACTAGCATTGAATTGAAAATTTTCAAAAGTTTTTTTCGTAGGCCTTTCTTTGTTTTTTCAATTTTTTTTTGAAGAAGAAGAAGATGGGTTTTGAAGAAGCAGCATTTCTAAAATCTTGTTCTAAGGATTTCTCTGAAACATCTTTTAAAAGTTTCTAACATTTATGAAGAAATCATTTTAAAAGGTAATTCTTCAAAACGTTGATGTAATTTTTCAAGATAAGAATATCCATATGCGATTGTAATCTATAAAATACATCGTGTCCACAAGAACAATTACACCTGGCACAATTAGCCATTTTATTAGTAATAATATCAAATTGTATATCAGTACGTATAACTGAAGACATTACCAGCGGAAATAGACGAAATCAGATCATAAGTAGTACAATCATAGCGTTTGTCTGAGTTGGTTCACAAAACTCCAAAGCTTTAAAATTTACGCCTTGCCAAGTTGTTGAAAGATGAACCTAATCGTCCACAATTATAACATTTAATGTTTTTCACTCTCTTTTAGAGAAATTTTGCAACCTTGTTGCCTTTACTATGAGCTTCCTTTCCCCGGTCTTTCTTTATATCGTTGTGAACGATGACGTCTTTTAATGATTCTGTCGTTCTTCAGCTTTTGACGGGTCTTTGGTGTAGAACTAGACGGTCCTTCTATACCAAAATGTGTAAAGAAATCTCCCAATTGAGATCTTCAGACTTTTGAGTTCTTTTTATTTGTTGAGCCAGTTAGCTCATTGCAAAAGATTTATCCGTCTGAGTACAAATCCCTATAAATTTCCATAGGGTAAAATATCATAAGGGAATTCTGGTCTATTCCCTTAAGACCTTTTTAACTCTTTTAGAGAATAACGAAGGAAGACCATCAAGACATCTATTCTTCCAATATTTGATTGTACTTTCAGGTAGATCCATAACTATACTCATGAAAGTATCCTATACCACGAAAATGTCCCAAACAAAATGGTTAATTTAGTCCATTTAGTAAGGGTCGAAATATTCTCATTTTGGTTGGGAAAATATTCCATTAAAAATGTTCCAAAATAGTAAGAACAAGGGTATAAACTGTATCTTCAACCCTTCGGTTGCAATCTTCTAGGATTTTCCATTTCATCCAGTAACTATTTCTCTTAAACTCTTCTTGTATGCATTCATATTGGCAGCTTTTCTTCAGGTGTTAGGAAATTATCCCACCATCCTTGAAGTTGACCTGTAAAACCTGCTATGATCATTTTACATATAGCATGGTCATTATTTTGGTTCGTATGACGACAAATTGATGAGTACATCAACATACAATGTACCATAATGGAAACCTGCCTTTCAGTTAAGGCATCCAAATTCCATTCATACACCTTATTACCACTGTAGGATGTGTTAGTTTGATTCCAATCTCTTTCTTCAACTAGCACATCTTGAGGAGTAGGTCGAGGGTAATAGTAAGTCATCATGGACGGGAGGGTTGCATAACCCCCTTTTCCTATAATTCTTTGTTTTTGATTGTAACCAGTTTTAAATCTTCTGGCGTTTACTTCCGAAACATCTTGATTCGGATCATGGATACCAAGGAGCTGATTCTCAATATTATTAATATTCGACTCGGGAAAATCATTTGTAATAGGTTTTGAACCTAAACCAGATAATTTTTTATCAAGAAGATCTTCTAGTGAATGAAAAGATTTAACTTTAAAACCAGAAGTATCAATAGGACGTTGAAGATGTGTAGGAACATCTATAGGAATTTTTGAAGTAGTTTTTGAAGTAGAAGTTTTATCTTCTTTTGGATATTTTTGAAATTCTTTAACCAAAATAATTAAATCATCTAATTTTTTGTCTAAAGAACTAATATGTTCTCCAAGAACTTTAACATAAAGACTCAAATAATTATTTTGAGAAATAAGGTTATTAACCTCTTGAACAGTAATCTGGGCAACATCTGTTTGAATAAACTTTTGAAAAGCTGAAAAAGTTAACCCAGTATTATTTGGTAAAATAAAAGGAGCTTGAGGGGAGGGTAGATGGCTTTAGTAGATAGTGCCATCAACTTCTTTAAAAGTCCTTTCTATAACATTAATATATAAAGGAAATTGTGTGTGCTTAAACCATGGAACCAAAATAAATGATTTTGTTAGGTAAAATAATTACATCATAAAAATCTGAGAAATTATTTAAATATTTTCACTATAAAGTTTCAAAAACCCAAGTTCTAAAAACTGGTTCCATTTTTTATTATAAAATTCTTTTTGAATCTGTTTCCTTGCCAGGATCCTGGGACTAAAATCAATGAGTTCGATTTAATCTAATTAAACATCATTGAGATCCGTGATTTATCAACACTAAAATCATTTCTGGACTGAGTTGGACTCCAAACTGACCAAATTATCTGTTCGGAACAATATTTGTTTTAGCGGTCGTCCTTACCTTTCAACCAGTCCTCAATATAGATACCTTAAAGTGTGAAGAGACAAAGGTCTTCGCCTTGCTGCTCCATAACTAGGACCTTCATGACTTATAGGAGAAATATGCTGAATTTCTGGTAATCTTCTGTAACCAGAGAAAGATCTCCTACTATAAACAGAAGGGTTATAAACAGGAGAATTATCATTAAACTCAATACAAACCTTACCATCTGGGTTTTGAGTAATATGAGAATAGTCACTATTAGTGACTTCTTCAGCAACCTGTCTTTGAGACACAACATCATTTAAAATCCATTTATCAGGAAAATTAATTTCATCCCATTTAATAGGCCTTCTAGTCGTAATTTTAGATTTAATAAAATTAGTTTCAACAAGAATTGTCTCATTAGACGAATCATATAATTTACATCTAGGATTTAAAGTAGTTAATAATTTATAATAAATTCTATAAGATAAACAAATAAGCTCAGAACCGACAGCATAATTATAGCCATGGGTTTTAACATTTAATGTAAGAGCATCAAGAATATTTCTATCAGTTAAAGATAATTGCAGATTGGGCTGCGTATTGAAATAAACTGGTCCATAGGCCACAGTAGATTCAATCGAACCCATAAGAGATTGTCTGAAATCTAAATTTCTAGCATCTCGTAGAGCTGCTAAATGTTTCAGGTAACCCTTTAAGAGTTAAAGGTTTAAAAGCAATCTGCACCATACCAATATGCATCCAGTTATATCTAGATATAATATCATATCTCTTTGTTCAGAAGTTGAACAACCCTATCATCAGAATTTAGAGCAAGAGATTGCTCAGGAGTTTTACCACCTGCCTTAGTAGACAATTTGTCAAACCAACCATAATCATAAATCCAATCTTTGTATCCACGTAAGAATAGTCCATTTGGGTAAGTCTGTGATATTAATATAGAGAGCATGTGGTATTGTAAATCCCCGTTAATTGAAAGATGAAGAAGGGGAAGGCCTGAAACCCTTGTTATAAAATGACTATCCATTAATATTAAGCCAAGCCCATGCTTGAGTAAAAAGTTTACCATGACAGCCGAAACTTAGAATAAAACTTTTAATATAACTATAATACGTTTCAAAGTATAACTTGGTCATGTGCAAAGCTAGATCTGGATGACCGTGCAGACTACCGCCAGCCTTGTAGATCCTGTTATGGTATCAGAGCCAAATATTCTATAAGAACATATAACAAATCTGATGAATGCGAAGCATGGATATGAAATTTTATCAAATTCATGAAATTTGGTGACCCAAAAATCTCACATCTGTTTGAAAAAGACTCATTTTAGTTTTGGATATAACCAAACCATTTTGAATAACAATATTCTTGAAAATATCAAGATGCTTAATATGAGACTCTAATGTTTTAGAATAAATAAGAATATCATCAATATAAACAATAATGAAATCCATATATGGATTAAAAATATCATTTATAATTTTTTGAAATTCGGAAGGTGCGTTTTTTAAACCAAAAGGCATAACGTTCCATTCATATTGTCCGAAAGGAACATTAAACGCAGTTTTATAAGTATGCTCTTTAAAAAATTGAATATGCCAATATCCTGATTTTAAATCAAATTTTGAAAATATATTGGCATCTATAATCTTGTGAAAGAAGATCTTTTTATTTGGGAATGGGATAACCTTATCCATTTAAACTTTGTCAGGTTTAATAATTATTACTAACCCTGGGAACAACTCTTCTTATTCTGCAGCTTTATTAACATAAAATGCAGTAAGTACAAGACCATGCGATTAGAGGGTTTATTAAGTCGCTTTTGGTAATAAATTTCAATTTCTTTTTTGCAGAAAAATTGTCTTTAATCAGCATTTATGTGACGGGGCGAGTTTTCGTAGGAAGATTGATTCACAAAAGAATCTTCATATGGCAAGTCACAATATGCTTTTTTTCTGTCCCCAAAAAGCATTTGGATGGTTGACAAATATTCAGATGATATCTTCTCCGAAATCAATTTACTTTTTTCTTGGGATTTAGAAGATTGTAAAGACTCTGAAAATAATCAGACTATTAAATTTCCATCTGGTAAAGAATCGATATGCTTTTGTTTTTAATTGAACAAAAGTAATATCTCTAATAAAATGGTTCAGTTATGAACTCAAAATTAATGGATGGAACCATATTAAGGTGCTTTGTACAACCTTTTGCATTTAATTTTGAAAAAGGGATAAATAGAATTTATTAAAAGGAGGCCAAGAATAATTGGGGGATGGTATCAAATGAATTCTAACCTAGGAAGAAAAAGTGAGGAATACAAACTTACTCTGGCAAAATGGAAGGATTAGACAATTTATATTTATGTCCTAAAGCATTGATTTGATGCAGATTAACAACATGGGTAGTTTTTTCAAAATACCTTGACAGAAATTAATCCTTCCTAAAATACAAGTTACATCCGCCCCACTATCAATCATAGCGATACTTGAAATTTTAACATAAGTATTAATTAGAATGGTGCAAATTTATATTACCACCGATGCGCAGAAGAGTAACAATTTGTATCATTCCCAGAAAATTTGGGAGTGGAGTTCATTAATCTCATAATCACAGATAGCTTTCCCTTTCTTCAGAAACAGGAAAGTCATTTTCTAAAATATTATTTCTAATTGAGAAAATACGGGATTAGTAATAACTGATTTTGTTTTTAAAGATTTAATCTCTTGTTAAGATTTTCAACCTTTGTTTTAAATCATCCAAAAAGTATCTCTTACAACACTGTTTCCTTCTTTTCAAGCTGGAAAAAAACTTCTTGAAGAGAAGAAGGACTAGCATGTAATGAAATTTCAAAAGTTTTTTCCTTTCATTCTTATGTGGTTTTTTCAAATTTTTTTTTTGAAGAAGATGGTTGAAGAAGCCATTTTCTAAAATCGTTGTTTCTAAAAGTTTTCATATGAAACATTCTTTAAAAGTTCAATAACATTTTATGAAGAATCATTTAAAAAGTTAATTCTTCAAAACTTTGATGCTGTGCTGATTATCAAGATTAAGGAATTAATCAATCTGCGTGATTGTAGTCTATAAAATTCATATGTCCACCACGAAAATGATCACCTGGACATTAGCACATTATTAGTAATATATCAACATGTTATCGAGTACTATAACATGAAGAAATTAGCCAGAAGGAATGAGAATTGAATCAGATTCATAAAGTAATCATAGAGTTTGTCTTGAGTTGGTTCATCCAACTCCAAAGCTGTAAAGTTATCCGTTGCAATTTGTTGCACGCTGACACATCGTCCCCTATAACATTTAATGTTTTTCAGATCTCTTTTAGAGCAATTTCTGGCAAACCTTGTGCCTTCCTATGAGCGATTCTTTCCTTGTCTTTTCTTTAATCGGTTTGAACGATGACGTCTTTTTAGGTGTCTTCTTTCAGCTTTGATTGTCTTGTTTAGACTAGACGGTCTTCTATACCAACTGTGTGCAGCAATCTCCCAATTGAGATCTTTCAGACTTGCGTTCTTTTTATGTGTTGAGCCCGCTTTCAGCTCATTGCACCGCTTTCCTCCTTCTTGCGTACACCTCCCTACTTAACCTTCCATAGGTTAAATGTACATAAGGGATTCTGGTCTATCTCCTCTTAAGGACATTTTTAACTTTTTTCAGAAGAATAACGAAGAAGACCATCAATAATTCTATTATTCCAATAGTTGATTTACTTTCATGTAGATCCATAACTCTATTATGAAATATCCTTATTTACATCAAAAATGTCCCCAATTGGTTACATTTAAGTCCATTTGTAAGGTTGAATTGTCTCATTTTGGTTGGAAATGGAAAATTTCCATTTAAAATGTTTCAAAATAGTAAGAAACAAATGTATAAATGCATCTTCAACCCTTCGGGTTGCAATCTTTTCTACGGATTTGCCAATTCACAAGAATATTTCCTCTTTAACTTCTGCTTTGATGCTTCATTGTTGCATGCTTTTCTCAGTGGTAGGAGGAAATTATTCACCATCCTCGAGTTGACCTGTGGTAAAAACCTGGATGATCATTTACATAAAGCATGTCATTATTTTGGTTCGTCATGACGACAAATTGATGAGTACATCAAACATACGATGTACATAATGGAAACTGCCTTTCAGTTAAGGCATCCAAATTCCATTCATACACCTCATTACCACTGTAGGATGTGTAGTTTGATTTCAATCTATTCTTCAACAGCAAATCTTGAGGAGTAGGTCGAGGGTAATAGTAAGTCATCATGGACGGGAGGGTTGCATAACCCCCTTTTCCTATAATTCTTTGCTTTTGATTGTAACCAGGTTTAAATCTTCTGGCGTTTACTTCCGAAACATCTTGATTCATATCATGGATACCAAGGAGCTGATTCTCAATATTATTAATATTCGACTCGGGAAAATCATTTGTAATAGGTTTTGAACCTAAGAGTGGGCAAAAGTCTCCCCGTTTATGACAAATATATTTTTACAAGATCATGTCTCATATATTGAAAAAATTGATCAAATGTACTTTTTTATAGAATTTTCTATTCCATGGATCCATAAATGGACTCCGGAAGTGGGTTATACCCCAATCGAAAATATCCCTTGTTTATATAGAAAGTATTTTACAAATTTTTGGGATAAATTAAACCGTAAAGATCCAGCAACAGGTCAATTATATGGACAAAAACTACTGGATCAAATCACCAGCACTATAAAGATTTATCAGGACTTCCCTCAAAAGGATATCTCTGCAGGAAGTTCAGTGAAACATATCGCCAGAAGAATTTCCATTCAAGATGGAAATAAGGAAGAAATGATAAACAACTACCTGGCCGAAATTAAAAAGAACTTATTAACAAATATTGAAGAGTTTGATAAATCAGACACTTCTATGAGAAGTGGACAAAGTGATACAGCTGATGGGCAGTCAGTAGACCAAAATATGGAGCTATCAGAAGGACAATTACAAAAAGTGGAGGATTTCCTCGCGTCCATGAAGGAGAAAGATAGCACAATAAAGAAAAATCTGAAAGGGAAGGATAAGATTTAAAATCTTATAAGAAATCTTATCTTGAATAAAATAGTGTTTAAAACAGTATGTAGGGCCCATATAAGGACCCCACTTTGTTTTTCTTTTTCTATATAAGGAGCCTCATTGAGAGGCATAACTTAAGTTCAGAACATTAGTTCTTAAGTTTTCTCTCTTCTCTCTCTTGTAAAACCCTTTCTTGTGAGTAATAATATTAATCGCTTTGGTTTGAAGATTTGTTTCTAAAGGTATTTTCTTTTGTTACTTTTATTTTATTTTCTCTTTTGATTGCCGCCTCCATGGCCGGCTAAGATAATTTTCATATCTATGTCATCTTCATAATTTCTGTATGATGTTCTTCTTGTCTAAAATATCGGAATCTATCAAGTTAGTAATGAATTATTATTATAGTTCTTAATGCTTTTACAACACGTTTGACTTGGGTCAGATGGTGTAAGTTGATTAAATAATAGCGGAGAATGGGTATTGTACGTCCCCGTTAAAGATTGAAGAGAGAAGAAAAGGGGCAGCCTGAAACCCTGTTAGAACTGGTATCCATTAATATTAAGGCAAGGCCCATGCTTGAGTTAAAATAGTTTACCATATAGCCGAAAACTAGGATAAACTTGTAACATAACATAATACGTTTCAAAGTATACTTGGGTCATGTTGCAAAGCTAGATCTGGATGGCCGTGCGACTTACCCCGCCCAGCCTTTAGATCTGTATGTATTATAATTATCATTATTATTATTATTATGATTATTATTATGATATTATTATGATTTTATTATTATTTTATTATTATTATTATGACTGATGATGGAGTAATTATTATTTGTTAGTTAGGATTAGGATTATGGGTGGTGATTAGAGTCTTATGATAAGTAGTATTATGATTATTATTGATGATTCGTGAGTATGAGGAATAATTATCATTATTAGAATTAGTATTATATGAGGAATATTATGAGGAGGATGTATTATGGATTGGAAAGAGGAGGAGGGGGAGAGGAGAGGGGGGAAGGAGGAGAAGGAGAGGGGAGGAGGAGGATGAGGATGGAGGAGGAGGAGGAGGAGAGGAGGGACATGGAGGAAGGGCAGGAGGAGGAGAGGGACAGGAGGAGAGGAGGAGGAGGAGGGGGCGGGGGAGGAGGAAGGAGAGAGAAGAAGAAGAAGAAGAAGAAGAATGCAGAAGAAGAAGGAAGAACAAGAACAGACACAAGAAGAAGCACAACAACAAAAACTAATGAAGAAGAAGAAGAAGAAGAAGAAGAAGAGAGAAGAACAAG
Source organism: Solanum habrochaites (assembly GCA_027704765.1). Classification (NCBI taxonomy): domain Eukaryota; kingdom Viridiplantae; phylum Streptophyta; class Magnoliopsida; order Solanales; family Solanaceae; genus Solanum; species Solanum habrochaites. The sequence continues at coordinate 19,876 of JAKWJA010000746.1, forward strand.
AAGAAGACGAACACGAAGAAGAGAGGACTAGTAAGAAGAAGAAGAAGCAGAAGAAGAAGGAGAAGGAGAAGAAGAAGAAGAAACAAAAACAAGAAAGAAGACGAAGAAGAGGAAGAATGAAGAAGAAAGAGAAGAAGAAGAGAAGAAGAAGAAGAAGAAGAAAGAAGAAGAAGAAGAAAAGAAGAAGAATAAGAAGAAGAAGAAGAAGAAGAAGAAGAAGAAGAGAGAAGAAGAATAAGAAGTTAAGAAGAAGAAGAAGAAGAAGAAGGAAGAAGGAAGATAGAAGAAGACGAAGACGAAGAAGAAGAAGAAGAAGAGAAGAAGAAGAAGAAGAAGAAGAAGAAGAAGAAGAAGAAGAAGAAGAAGAAGAAGAAGAAGAAGAAGAAGAAGAAGAGAGTCAGAAGAAGGAAGAAAGAAGAAGAAGAAGAAGAAGAGAAGAAGAAGAGAAGAGAAGAAGAAGAAGAAAAGAAGAGAAGAAGAAGGAAGAAGAAGAAGAAAGAAGAAGAAGATAGAAGAAGAAGAAGAAGAAGAAGGACGACGAGAAGAAGAAGCAGAAGAAGAAGAAGAAAAGAAGAAGAAGAAGAAGAAGAAGAAGAAGAAGAGAAGAAGAAGAAGAAGAAGAAGAAGAAGAAGAAAAGAAGAAGAAGAAGAAGATGAGATTGAGCGAAGCAGAAGAGAAGAAGAAGAAGAAGAAGAAGAAGAGAAGAAGAAGAAGAATGAAAAGAAGAGAAGAAGAAGAATAAGAAGAAGAAGAAGAATAAAAGAAGAAGAAGAAGAGTAGAAGAAGACGAAGGAAGGAAGAAGAAGAAGAAGAAGAAGAAGAAGAAGAAGAAGAAGACGAAGAAGAAGAAGAAGAAGAAGAAAAGAAGAAGAAGACGAAGAAGAAGAAGAAGAAGTAAGAAGAAAGAAGAAGAAGAAGAAGAAGAAGAAGAGAGTAAGAAGAAGAAAAGAAGAGAGAAGAGAATGAAGAAGAAGAAGAAAGAAGAAGAAGGAGAAGAACGAAGAAGAAGATGAAGAAGAAGAAGAAGAAGAAGAAGAAGAAGAAGAAGAAGAAGAAGGAAGAAGAAGAATGAAGAAGAAGAAGGAGAAGAAGAAGATAGAAGAAGAAGAAGAAGACAGGACGAAGAAGAAGAACGAAGAAGAAGAAGAAGAAGAAGAAGACGAAGAAGAAGAAGGAAGAATGAAGAGAAGAAGAAGAAGAAGGAAGAGAAGAAGAAGAAAGAAGAAAGATAGAAGAAGAAGAAGAAGAAGCATAATAATTAAGAATAAGAATATAATAAATAATAAAGAAGAATATAATGAATAATAATTAATGAATATACTATAATATAAGAATAAGAATAAGAAGAATAAGAATAATAATAATATAAAATAAGAATAAGAATAATAATAAAGAATAATAATATAGAATAATACTAATAAGAATAATAACAGAAGAGCAATTTTGGGTAGCACAATATGAAAACTATAGTTATAGCATACAAATATGATTTTAAATATAAAATTTACTCTTTTTTTTCCACTATCATTATTTATCTCTTGTGTTCTAATTTATGTGACACCTTTTAAATTTTGAAATTCAAACAAAATCTATCTTTGATCATAAAATTTTTATGTATCCTTTTAAATATATCGAAATGTCAATTATAATGAGTTATAATATTTTGTATAAATAGTTTATATTTCAAAAAATTGAAGATTTCACGCACAAATTTTGATTAATTTAAATTATTTGACTTTTAAAAACAAAAAGTAAACCATAAATTAGAACAAAGAAAGTATTAAATTACTACTCACTTAATTTCTTATCATTAAATGAAATTTTGAGACATGGACACATTAAAATATATGTTCAAGGAAATAATTTAAATCATAATTACTATTATTATTTTTATGACATCATAAATATACTTTATAAATAATATAATTTATCCCTTAAAAAAATATAGAACTTCAATAAATGAAATGACAAATATAAAATTACAAAATATAATTAATGAAATTGAGTTCAGTATAATATTAATTATTTGTCAAATCAAAAGTAATATCTGTCACGACCCAAAACCGAGCCGCGACTGGCACCCACACTTACCCTCCTATGTGAGCGAACCAACCAATCTAAAACCTGACATTTCAATATAATATCAACAGGGAACGTAGTAAGCCGGAAGACTTAAATCATTAATAACAAACCACATTCACTAACTTCTTAAATTGCAAAAACTATTTTTCCCCAATCGGAAGTCATCACCACAAAACATCTATGATTCAAATTACTAAACTAAGAGTATTCTTAAGAAGCTAAAATAACAAAGGTAGTCCAGCCGGGAACTTAAGGCATTCAAGACCTGGGAAGAAGATCCAGTCCAAGGCTAGAGCATTAGATCACCCTGAAAGCCGGTTGTGATGAAGACTGGGCTAGAGTTGAGGATGAGGAAGACGACGGTATGTT
>JAKWJA010000747.1:0-38205 GCA_027704765.1 Solanum habrochaites
CACGCTGCTCATGTTCTTTACAAATGGTGAGGTCGCTTCTCTCATTATTCCAAACCGAAAAGTCCTGTCACTTCTCCTATCAACAAGTCTCTACAGTTGCAAGGATGCCTCCAAAGAATAAAAGCACTCAAAATCTACCTCACAAATCACTAATAACAAAAATCAAAGCATCCGGAAAAGATGGAATGATTCCCTTTACTAGCACATCATTGAAGTATCCCTATATGCCTTTCACAGAACTTGTCCGAACGTCGGCCATCAGTACGCTCAAAGTTGGTTTTTTGATCCCCCAACCAACTTCTTGTAATGAGATGGGGCGGGGGGGGTGTTTTGGTTTGGGTGACAACACTTTATTGTTGGGGGAGGGGCAGAGATTTATTTCTTCCCCCAGATCACATAATGCTTTCGCAAAATATAACGACCCACCTGACAGGAATAGTGTAATGCACCCTTATCTTCTTTCTTTTGTACTAAGGACTTGTAGCAATAGCACTACAATGCTGCCATCTAATCATCATCCTTCAAAAGTGACCGAGCTTTTCCTTGTGACCAGATCCTTCATAATTTGGCAATAACCGGGAATTTGTTCTAAAGCTTCTACCAAAGGGACATTGAATGAACGTTGCTTCCAACATTTTTATACGTCCCGGTATTTTATCATCCTCGGTCTTTTTCACTAATCTCCTCGGGAACGGTGGTGTGGCCTAGGTATGGGGATTACCTTCTAGGTACCCCTGCATCTTTCCATTACTTTCCTCTGCTTCACCACTACCCTTCTCAACCTTATCATTATCCTTTTTTACATTTCTCAGTAGATGGCATACCGGTTGTTCCTGTTTGCTTACCACCACCGAGTAGTTGATTCCATACAGTGGCTCCTCAATTCTTTGGATTTTGGACAGTGTTGCGAGGAAGAGTGCCCGTTGCCGGTTGTGTTCCCTGTCCGAGATAATTGGGGCCATTGCCATTCGATCTGTTATCGAAATGCATTGTATGCAACTTTTTTTCCCACATACTGGCTAAGTCACACCTAATTCTTTAATGTGCTCATCACTACAATCGAACACCTCCGCACATTTTTGTGCAATATCCCGCACTCGCGCCATATTATCTCCACCATCCCTAGGAGTACCTTCATTCAACGATTTTGAGGAGGGACAAGGGGCCATATCCTATCGTTTCTATTAGCATATTTTACCCCGTTAAGTTTGTTGTCGCGTTGTAGTTTTCCCTCGACGGACATAATGACCTTCCACGGTTGTAAGTTCCATAATTCTTGACCTTGGTTCCCTTGACTTTGTCGCCAGTTATCCTGATTTGAGCCTTGGGCGCTTGGGTGCTGAAACCCCCCGTCTGCTCGTTCACTGCATAAGTGTCCTCCGCGATAACCTCATCGTTTGGAGTTGGTGGTTTAGCCACTTAGTTGACCTGCAATAATTTTTTCTGCACCCCTGACATTTTTTAGTCCAACCCAGCTCAGTTCTCATCTGAGCTATTTCTTCCCAAATTCATCTGTGGCTTGGTTGTGAGTGGACTAACACTGCGAATGTGTTTTCTCCCTGTATCAGACTTCCTAGTACAGCCACGCTTTGTATTATCTGGAGATTTTCTCTATTTTTCTGGTGATCTCACATAAGGGATTCTCCATAGATTCCCCTGCTGATAGTGTGCACACCGCTTTGTTGTTATCATCCTGTCCCGATAGAAGTATTCCTTCAGTATTCATCATCATCTATACGTGATTTTGGACCACTTCTCAGAAGAGTGAATCTATCCCAAAAACTACTAACTGACTCCCTTGTAGTGCCACAAAGTTATTCACTCGTCTTTGTGGTGTTATTTTCTGGGAGACCAGGATAGTCGCGTGCTAAGAAGACATCCCTTAGTTGATTCCAATAAAGATGGGTTGTATGGGAGCTCGTGAACCAATAGCAAGCCCTCTCCCTTCAGTGAGAGAGGAAACACACTCTGGCCCTATTACATCTAGATCCATCAAGGCCTCCCCATACAACTTTTTACACACTGCCCTTACCTTAGCTATATGGGCATGTAATCCTCAAAGGTAGCCCTTCAACAACCTCTGGCAGGAGCATTTGCACAGACTACTATTACCGACAAAGTGTGGGCCTGTGGGTAGAAGGGCAAAACCAGTGCCCATCCGAATCTGCTATGTTATCATAGCCGTTTTAGTATGCTTGGGCCCGTGGAGCGGGATTTCTTTCCCCTTCTGTGGGGTTGGGGGGGTGGTTCACCCGAGCTCGTGTAACATATGACCCGAACATCAACCGGAGCTGGAATGTTTCTGGTTCGGAATCCTCAGCATTTATTCCCACATTTCGATTCAATTGCGCAGTGTGCGCTCTAACTAGTGATCGTAGGAAACAACAGTTCTCAATTCTCTCCGTGTAGTTTGCATACAAGAGGATAGTTCTGAAAAGAAAATCAAAACAATAAAACAAAGTAAAAGTCAAGAAAATATCAACTAAACTATAGTAATAAGTTCACGTTAATCTAAAAAGCTAAATTCCCCGGCCCGGCGCCAAACTTTGATACGCTCAATCAAACAAAAAAACCCTTACTTCTTAAATAGAAGTAAAGTGGTCGTGTCAAAGTAAATAACCCAACTAGTGAAGGTTTGGATCGTTCCCCCGAGGAAACTAGTCTAGACTCAACTTCACCAATTATTACTAATTGTTTGGGGTCAATGGTACTTCCTTGGAAAGGTAAAAACATAAAAAAAAAAAAAAGGGGTTTAACTCTCAAATGTAAAAATAACTACGAATTTGAAAGATACACTTCAAACAGTTTTTGAAATTTGGTTTTAATCAATTAATCAATAGTAACTAGGGTTTACGTGTTTCCCCACAGGTCATAAACTTGAAAGTCTATACTATAACAATTCTTTTTCTCTATCTTGCTCAATGATAATTTATGTATTTCTAAATCTTGGTCCGGCATCTATAAATCTCACTCCGGCAGCCTTGGTCCGCTACGTGTGTTGTTTTTCCTAAAACCCTTATCTTTCCCTATATTAAGCCTTCGTATTCGATATTTGACTAAGTTTATTACCACCATCGTACCAATCAATACTAGCCTATTAGATAGTATACACTAAATCTATGTTAATAATTCTTTTCCTCTTATCTACCTCCTTTGTCCGGCAACGTAGCATTAAGGCAGTTCTAACGTTGCATCACGCTAAAAGACTTCTAAGCGAAGATTATTAAATACAATGCAAGCACAGCTATTCTAAGAATTTATTTTCCCGCTAGGGTTTATCTATTATGTTGCCTATGGTTCCACAGCCCCTAATTATGGATTTTAGTTTACTCATAGCCATAAACAACATATTCAAATATAATTTATAAGAATTCATGTACTACTTCATGAGAAAGAATTAAAATCCCAAGGTTGTGCTTGATTAATCACCAAAAAATCACTTGCAAGAATGTCTCAAAGTAATCAAATACTCTAGAAAAGTCTAATGATTAATCAAGATCTCACAATACCCTGTTTACCAATACGGGGTTTTTCCAATCTAAGAGGTTTCTACTATAAGGTGTCTAACCTCAAAAATGAAGGTTTTTTCGAGTTTTCTCAAAAAAAACCAAAACCTATTAAACAAGATTCTAATAGCTTCGGAATCTGCCAAAAGCGGCTGGGTCGACGAACCACGCGCGGACCGTCGTAGTCATGACGGACCGTCATGGACCCCGTTCCCATACTTGTGCACTTTTCTTCTGCTGCTCTCTTCATTCCCCTCTCGGCAAGTAATGACGGACCGTCATAGGCCTCCACGGTCCGTCGGGGGTCTTCGTTTCCAAAATACTTCACTCGTGATCTGGGTACTCTGGGATCCCTTCTCTGATCTGCACACGAAACCTGCCAGACGGACCGTACAGAGCCACGACGGACCGTCCCAGCGTCGTAATCCCACACTTGGTCAGACTCTCCCCCATCTTCCTTCAGCAGCTTCTCCTACACACTGCACCTACGGACTGTCACAAAAGCACGACGGACCGCATCAGCATCCCGTAAGGTGGTCCTCTTCTCTCTTCTGCATTTCTTCGCTCAAAATCTCCGCAGTTGGCTTGGACAGATTTCCCTCCCTGCAAAACAAGAGAACTATATAAAATTAGCACAAAAAGGCTTTTGGACGCACTAAACTGAAGGAAAAAGTATTATTAATACCGTGAACCACGGTATATCAATAGACTTTCAAAAGTTTTGAGTTTCAACTTGGCCATTGTTTTGTCTTTAGACACTAGTTCTACATCAAGCATTTCATATTTAAATCGCAACTCCAATAATACAAAAGGCTGATTTGTTTTACCATAGCAATGTCCTGATAACAAGTGTATTTTAACTTCTCTTCGTTAACAACCATAACATCACAAATTCTAATGATGAAAATATATGCTAGCTGTTTTTGAATAAATTTGAATCAATAAATCAGATAGATTTCATGAGGGTAAGTAACTTAGTTTTAGTCTATGAGTGTCCTTGAGTTTTTGAATAAAGACTAAAGACTTGACTGAACATGAAGGATATTTACTAAATAAATGATAATACACCTATTTTTCCTAGAGGAGTTCGATACTATACGGGTTAATATATTGTGGGCACATTGATTTACCTTTTGATTCTTAAATCTAAACTTAGTGCAACATTTTAATAAAGATAATGAAATGAACAATGATATTTCTATATAGCACTCTAACGTATAGCCATTTTTTACATACAAAGACTTCATTTGTCTATTGAATTTGTTTTTTTCATTGTTTTTAATCGCAGTCTCTTGTGTCCTTCATGCTGGCTACTGGAGAGAGAACATTAACTATTGTTGAACTAATACTTATTCTCACCTATCTTCTTACTAGCTACTAATCATGGTAAAAAAAATATTGTTTTGGCGTACACATTAATCTGCTCTTTTTTTTTATGACAAACTCCTTAAGCTCTCATTTTGGGGACCTATATTTTTTCAAAACGTCAGTATATTATGTTGCACGTTTAGAAGGATAGTTAATTGTCTTAGATTTGAACCAAGTAATACACAACCAGATAGACATAGGAGTATTTCAAATTGTGTCCAAGAGGAAAAAAACATAAGCACAGAGGGGGTCACTAGCAAGAAGAAAATAGTCCAGCTTATGCCATTTCTTGTTTTTGCTATGCACACAAATACTGATTACTCTGACATTATACATGTACCTATTTATTTCCTCAAATAGTTGTTTGTTCTATGGATTACCATGAAATACTCTTATTTTGGTGCTTTTATATTATCGTTCGTCTTCCACGAACTCAGCTTGAATATTTTGAAGAATTTTATAGCTATTTGGAGAGGAAACAAATTCCTCTAGCTAGATTATGTTTACTGGTTTTGGTTATATCGTTTAAGGTGTTTAAAACTGATAAATCGATCGATAATGCGCAAAGACGGATCAATCGATTGATAAGCACCCTATTTAAGTCGCATATAATTAAAACTTAACATAGTGGTAGATTAAAGAAGTCAAGTACCTGCTTTTGACGCAAGATTTCTTTATTGTGTGTTAGGATTAAATAAATTATTAACCAAATTTAACATCGCATACCTATAAAATGCATTAACTTTATAAGCAGTATTATTAATATTATTATATATTTATTTGTTGATTTATTTTATAATATCTTTTAGTTAATTTTTTTAATGTATTGGAATTAGTTTTTTTAATGTATGCGATTTATATATATGAGTATCTTCTTAAATTCAAATGTTGAATACACATATGGAATATCTAACAAAACGAATTATACATTTGAAGGATAGAAAAAATGGTTAAGGCTAAGCATGTGTGAATGCAGGTTAAAAGCATTTATGCCATTTCATTCTTTCAACCCTAATTCTTTTGCTAAGCTAAAGTCCTGTCCGTACACGTGCCTTTATCAGACCCCACCCCACCCCTTCACATTAAAAAAATCAATAATTAATTAGCAATTAAAATAATAATTAGTTTGAATAATTAATAATTGCTAAGTTCTTTATTGTTATAACGAATCCCAGCCAAAACATACCAAAACAACACTGTACCGCAACAAAATCTCATCCATCAGCATCAGCACACCTTTATGTGACTGAGCGTCACATATTAATACTACTAATTACTAATTCCTCACTAATCACTCAATTATCACAAATTTAACAAAACTGGTAAACAAACAAAAATTAAATTTTAAAAATTATGAATATAAACCATTTATACTTTCGCCGATTACTCTGCGATGAATCACAGAGCCACAAGCGGGTTACACCGAAACAATTAAACTCTCAGAAATCCTGAAAGAAGTTCCTTTACGGGCTGGGTTCTCGGAACTGAACAAATCATTGGGGAAAAACTCCTCGAACGGTGGTAAATCCGCAGAGTTCTCCGACATGGACATGTCAGTTGTTTGCCCTGATATCGGAGGGTAAAATCATCATAATGACGCAGCTTAAGCTTCCTCTTCTCCTTAGATTCATCCAAATGAATTTGAACACACCGTAGAACGGACTTCGGCGAGCGTTGACCGTTTTGGGATTCTTCCGCCAGAGTTGTAGCCGAGCAGTTGGTTTATCGTCGCCGGAGGAGGTGGCCGAGAAGACGGGACAAATAGAGAATAACGATTACAGCTAGAAGAAGGAAAAAACAACCATGCAAAAGTGTTTATGGAAATAAAACATAAGAAATCCAACGAAAAAAATTGGAAGGCAGCCTTACCGGGATGAATGGGAAAAACATAGAAGAGATTTTCAGCAACCAAAGTAAAAACAATAAAGGAAGAAAGTTGAAAGACGAAGCTATGATGTGCTCATTGAAAATATCTCTGCCCAGACACCTAATCTATAATAAAGCATTGAAAGGACGAGATATCCTCAAATTTGAATTAATAGACATGAACCACACATGTTGACACTAGTCTTTTCTATAATAGTATATTAATATATATATATATCGATATATATATATATATATAAATAATATATATATAATATATCTCCTCTCCGCGCTCTCTACCTCATCTCTCTCTCTCTCTCTCTCTCTCTCTATCTCTCTCTACTCTCGAGCCTCTCTCTCTCCTTTCCCACTCCTCCCCCCCTCCCCTCCCCTCATACTTTCCTTTTTTCTTTTGTGCCTTCATACCCTTTGTCTTTTCGTGCTCAAAAATATAGATGACTACAATGTAGTGTCATCAAGTGACTGTGTATTTGTTTACTTCTAAGTTTCTTAAAATTACCATGATTTGGGGATCATGAATTGATTCAAGTAAAGTAAATTGAATTTGTTTATTATTGTGAAAATACATAGTATCTATCATTATTCATGGCTAGATATGGACTGAAACACTTTCAAAAAGTAATCTATATACCTAATATTTTTAGATAAGTTTAGTATTACAATTTTAGTATTTACTATTCGCTTAAATAGTGCAGACAATTTAATTATAAAATATTGTTTGAATTTTTCAAATATTAACATTTGAAAGTGCAATATAAAGAGAAAAAAAATTGTTTTTTAAACTCTTCGTTGTTGGAGAAATTTTAATTTTAACTTTTTGTGAAATCTGACTCCAAACAATTTGTTCTTATAATTTGTTAAAATATTTGTCTTTTTGCTCTTTTGTTCGCAGAACTATATATGACATCGACTATCTTTAAAATTATTGGTCTTCATAAAAATAGAATAATAATAATAAAAATTTAACATCTGATAGTCAAATAATGAAATAATATATAACATGTTTAATTTTATAATGATCTATAAGTAGAACGAACGTCAATTTTACATTTTTAATCAAATATAAAATTGAATTTTTCTGATAGTTCAATAATGACACGATATATACATGTTTATTTTGAGATCCATAAATGAAATAGCATAAATTCACATTTTAATTAATTAAATATAAAATAATTTTGATTTACATATATAGTAAAAAAAACATAAAATTGCTGAATAGACTAATATATATCAGAAGGTATTGAGATTAAAATTTCCTTTATATTTAAAAGTAATTACAAATGTACTTAGAAAAAAACTGTTTTTTCATAACCATGAACAATAAAGCACTTTTTCTTTAACAAGTTCAATTGATAGATAGTAATAAATTATCATTAGCCTGACAGTAAATTTAAGTTAAAAAATCACAATAAGGAACCTAATAAGCATGAACTTAACGTCCTAATAGTCCACTAATTAATCGTGATTAATCATTCAGCCTTGTCCTTGTAGTTGCTGCACACCATAAGCGGTATTTGGTTTTTTGTTATTTGCGTCCCATAATTAAATATTTAGAGAATAGCAGAACTCACAAAAGAAAAGTATAATTTGAAAAATCTTCGCCTATCCCAAGATCGTTAATTAAAATTGGAAGATTCAACTAAAAAAGATGAAACTAGAAAGGAGAAGAAATATTTTGAATAAGAAAACTTTGATATAGAAAAAGACTATTTGATGGGTTGATTAGAAATGACTATGACCACCCCTATTTATTCTAGAGTAGGGACCTTCTAGGTTATCCTAGATTGATCTACAAGAAAAATCTAGATGACATTATCTTCTAACTATCTAAAAAGAATCTAGATTTTTCTATATTTCACTATAAATATCTACTTGTCTAGAACATCTACACAATTCCTAGATACATCAAGTACTTAAGGTACTACTCTTCATAACTCTAGAAGTTCTACTAAATATTTAGGATTATTTATACCTCAAAAAAACATCTTTATTGTTCACACTCCCCCCTTAAAGTGATTTTTTAGAAACTATCTGTCACTTGTCGTGGAGGAGCTCAAACGAAGCAGTGAGCCACATCTTGGTGAAAATATCAGCAGTTTCTTTTGGACTCCTCTTGCTGATTCAAATGATAAAGATTTTCCCACATCGAATGATCCATGTAAATTATCTCCTTGTTGATTTCATGAACTCCCCCTTTCTCTTAGCTTCTCGACAACTATATTATCCAGAAAAAACGCTATCAATTTGTAGTGAAGTCTCAATATCAACATAGGATTCACTGCCATATTCTTTTATCATCTCCTCGATAGATTTTTTGACGACATCAGAGCTTTCAAAAATCATATCATTTACCTTTGAGCCTGCAATATCAACTTCTTCCTCTATATGATCTATATTTCTCCATCTACTTTCGAAATTTGCTCTGAGTCATTAATCCACCTTGATATTGTAGATGACTAACCGGATACTTTCGCTTCTAATACATCTCCCTCAATGTCTTCTCCATGAAGGCCTTCATCGACACACATACTTTTAAACAATACCTGTTCAGGAGTTACTTCTTTGGTTTCTTCGATAGAAGTTACCATATCACTGGTATGAACATCTTCAAGAGCTTTTTGCTTTATATCGGTCACATCACTGTCTTGCTTCTCCACATGATCGACTGCATTGTATTCTGAATCTTTAATCCAGTCTTTTTCAAAGTTAATGGAAGCCATGACATTTATTGTTCGATCCTCAGCTAAGAAACATATTCCCCACTCTTCTTCTTCTTCAACAACTTTTTGAGTCATATTGCTCTCCTTTGCTCGACAATATCTTTTTATGTGCCCTACTTCGCTACAATAATAATATCTGAGAGGCTTCTCACCATAATAATTAGAAGGCTTTTCCTTCTCTCTAGGTGAGCGTGAACAACCTAAGGATCGAAAGTGTGGCATATCTCCTGTTTTTCCTCAAAAGTTTTTGTTGTCAGCTACAAGAGCATTTCCTTCTCTGTCCTTGACAAACACACTAGCCAACTGCTTGGCTAGTAATTCCTGTAACGACAACAAAATTTTAAATTTCTCCAAGGATGGTTGTTGAGTCCATCCTTGAATCGACGTCACAAATGGAATATATTCAGGTTTTAACCCATAAATGACTATTCTTCTCATTTGTGCTTCAAATATAGCCTTTTCCGAATTCAACAAAGATTGAGCATAAAATCTTAATCTTCAAAAATTACTCAGTGATAGAAAGATTTCCTTGAGTAGTGTTAGCCAATTCATACTCCAATATCGGACAGTCGAGCTTAATGCTCTTGTCTGAACAATGCGATTGAGGGTCTTCCTATCTCCAGAGATGAGTTGCACACCTTTAAATATGATCAAATAAATCGGAGGAGATGTCCTCTTTAAAATAATTCGCTGTCGCATGGCATCTTCCACTTCTTATATAATGCTACGGTTTTACGGCTGTTTCTTCCATCTGTTCGATAAGAACTTGTGTATTACCATTAACAATATCCACAAATTCTCTCTCATAAGGTATGTGATTCACCACATGTCTTTATACTTGATACCCTTGTAATTTGGAACTAACAACAACTCTCTTTCAAGTACAATTTACCACGATCGGCTAAAATTCATTTACACAAAAAAACTAATTGAATCACACCAAACCCGTGATCTAGAAACAAACTCGGTAAGTATGGAAGAGACTATTTGATTTGGGGGTTGATTGCAAATGACTATGACCAGTCCCTATTTATACAGAGAGGAAGATGCTTCTAGAAGTGATTCTCGATTGATCTACAAGGAAAAATTATAGATGTCATTATCTTTCTAAACTATGTCTAACAAGAATAGAGATTTTTTCTATAATTCACTATAATATCTACTTCTCTAAAACATGTACCAATTCCTGATATATCAAGTACTGTAAGGTATTACTCTTCTAACTCTAGAAAATTGCTACTAAATATCTAGGATTATTTATCTCCCAAAATCATCTTTATTTTCACATGTAGGAAGTCTGATAAATCAATTCATGTCAGTGTTTGATAATTAATGAGGTTTGATTATTTAGAGATTATTAGGTTCAATATTCATATTGAGCTTCGACTAATTTGAGTTAGCATATCTAAGCTTAAGAAGCCGTTCCAAATAGAATTTTTCAACAAAGCTCGAACTTGATATCTCTTATCCAAAAATAAAAAAAAATCTAAATCAATTTATCACAATTCTATTTTGCTTTATACTATAAGGTTTATTTTTGCTATTTGAAATTATTCGTTTTATGTTAATTCGACAACCCCCAAAGGCATAAAAAACATATATACGATTTAATGAGTGAACTTTTTGTTACCCAACAATAGTCGACGATTTTTATGATAAGTACAAGAAGTTGGATGATTGATTTTGTTATATAAATTAATTAATTTTCGTAAATAAAATAAAATGGAATCTAATTAACATGAACTGCACAGTTTGTTATTTTGCCACAATGGAAAAGGGATCCAGGTGAGCCTCACCAACCACATAAGTTAATCCCCTACCAATCGTTGTGTTATGACTATTTTTATGGTTATTGAACTTTTCAAAAACATATTTAAATATGTATCAAATTCATTAGGAAAATGTACAAGTAATCCTCAATATATGTCTAAATCTCAGAGGCATACTTATACTATATTAAGGTTCTATTACCCATGAACTTATTTTTAGTAAATTTTAACCCTTTTTGGCCTACGTGGCAATAGCCTGTGAAAAAAAGTCAAAAACGTTGAACCCACAAGAAGTGCTACGTAGGCCGAAAAGCGGAGAAATTATTAAACTAGGAAAATTATATAATTCGGTAATACTCGGAGCATTTGGTAATATTCGGATTTAGGAAAAATATGATCATGTCGGTAATATTTCGGATTTTAGATATAACACTTACATGTCAAGATATTTTATCTCAAGGCAATTCAATCTTAAAAAAACTATATTTTTATATGTTTTTATACAAAAATTATGATGTCAGAGACTATTTAAGTATATGAAAGAAGATTAAGAATATTCCATGAAAATAGTTGGTCAGAAGTAATGAAATTTTCTAAATTCAAAGAATTTTAAGAACACCAATCAGACGTGAGTTAAAGAAGACCAAAAGCCTGAACAAAATACTCTAAAGTAAAGGAAAAATTGCGTTCATACAAGACATAATTAACTAATTCAAATAGAGGACCTTCGACTCCTTTTTTACGACCCCTAAAATTGTTAGTTATATATATGTTTTTCCTAATCGCTCAGAATTGTCATACAAATGCTTAAGTTGGCATATCACAAGCCAACTTACACTCTAAAAAAAAGGCCAAAAGAACTAGAAATGGAGACCCAAAAAATAGGTCAATAGTAAGAGACTCATGAGGTTTGCTATTAAATAATATCTTTTAATTTGTTTTTTTTTAAATGTAGGAGAGAATCGTGAGGTCAATTTAATGAATATTTATTTTTTTACCGACTTATTTAAAAATTTAAATTTTTAATCTAATTCTCATAAAATTAGAGACCTCATGAGGTCTCTATTTTTTAACTATTCAATTAAATAAATTAGTATTTTTAATTAACAAGTTAGAGACATAAGAGGGCGATACTGTTAAATTAAAAAAAAATAATAATTTCATTTAATTGAATAGTTAAAAAGTTGAGGTCTCGAGGTCTCTTAAAAAAACAAAAACCATAGCCAAAATTAAAAAAATAGCTCTCTTTCTTACCCCTCTCTCTTTCGTCGACGCCTCTCTTCTTTCTCGTCAGACCCTCATCGACCCTCTATCTTTCTTCGTAGACCCCTCTCTGTTCGTCTCTCGTCTCGTCGACCCTCTCTCGAGTTATCGACCCTCTCTCTGTACGTCCCTCCCTCTCTCATCGAAAGCTCTCCGCCGCTAGCTCTCCGCTGCCAGCAGTAGTGCTTTAGCAGCTTTTCTCGTTGGTGGAGGTCGCGCAGCCTCATCTCCGCCATTGGCATCGCCTCAGGCAGCAGCGTTCCCCTTTGACTCCAGGTAAATTTATTTATTTTTGCTTATTGAAACTAAAGTTGTTAGGATCATTGAGATGAGGTGTTTGAGGTTCCTTGTTGTATTTATTATATATTTAGATCTCATGTGATATTGTTCACTTTGCCACATATACTTATGTTGTTATGAATTTATAATATGTGATGTTTACCCCTTTTTAACATCCTTTTTCATAAACAAAAGCAATATTGGAACTTGTGAAGTGAAAATTGTTTTTTTTTTCAATAGTGACTCCAGGATTTCTTTGTTTAAGAAATAGTTCAAGATTTGGATCAGTGCTCTTTCATTAAGATGATGTTTTCATATGTTTACTTTTGCAATCTCTTTCCAATTGTCTATTTATTGTTCATTCACCTATTATCGTTAAAACAGAACATATTATTAATAAATAGAAAACAATACAATCACAAACAAACAAGGAGGTGCAGTGAACTTAAAATCATAACTATCAGTGAATATGCTGAAAACTGAAAAGACAAATAAAAGACTAACACTACATGGCGATTAGATTTGTTAATAATATTGCTCTCATGTGCAAATGAGAAAAAAATAATTATATTCTATATAAAATGGATACGATCAAATTAAATGAGGAGATAAAAATTATCGTTAATTACAGACTAGGAAACAAAGTTAAATAATATATTATATTGTAAGAGAATGCCAAAACTTGTCCACATTATCAACTGCACAGTGACTCAAACAAAGTTTTATTATACTATGTGGTATTGGGCTATTTTGTGTCTGTATCCAAAGTTGATTAGGCTTGGGAATCTACAAAACGATGTTAAGTTATTTGGTACGTTAAAAACTAAAACTTAATTAACTTTAGAAATTTGTTAAGTTATTGGTAAATTAAACTGTACCATACAATGTATAAAGAATTAGTAAAAATAAACTAGTTAGATTAGAAAGTTCTTAAGTTGGTTAAATAAGTTACATGCGTTACTATAGTGTTGGAATTGACGTCAAAACTCTAAACTAAGTAGACTTAAAATTTTGTTAAGGTGTTTTTATAAGTTTTAAAGTTGTGACTATAGTGTTTGGAATAAGCTTAAAACTAAAACTAATTAGATTTCAGAAATTTTTAAGTTAGTTAATAAGTTTTAAACTGTTACTATAGTATAGAATAGAATTTAGTTAAACTGAGACTAATAGACTTAGAAATTTGTTAGGTGGTTAATAAGGAAATTTGTAACTATTGTGTTGTTTAAGGTAAAAACTAACAATTTTAAACTTGGAAATGTGTTAAGTTATGGGTAAGTTAAAACTTGTCAAAATTTATTTTCAGTAAAGTATTACAGAATGTAGTGCTTGACAATTTAATTTATGATTTATGTAGATGGATCGTTAGTTGGATGTAATAATTATGATAATTTTGGTCAATGGGGCTTACGGGCTAAGACCTGATTTGTAGAAGGTATATTGCCGTTTTACTGTAAGTGTCTTTAAGCAGAATTTTAATTGCGGGCTGCATTCAATCTGGACATTAATGATTTTCCAGCATATGGAAGGTTGTCAGGGTGGATGACAGTGTGGAAAGTTAGTTGTCCTTATTGTATGGACACTATCTACGAAATCATTCAATTTGAAAACATGGTCGTTAAAAATTTTTGCGTTGACTGCATCGATAGTTATTGCCAATGGATCCATGGGGGGGAGTTTAGGAGTATGAAAAATGGCATCGTGAAATTTTCTTTTAGTTGAAGGCCGAAATGTTCAAATCATGATGAATCATGAAGAAAACTTGCTATGGAGAAGAAAAAGAGTGTTGAGCTATCTAGCCAGCCGAAGAATAAGAAATCAGTGCTAGGGAAAGGCGGTTGGATTACAGTTTGCAGTCTTAAGGCTCCAATCGATGCATTACTTTGCTTCAGGGGATTTCCCCCTTGTTATGGTGATGTCACTTTTCCCTCCTCGACCTCCTCAATCCTCAACCTAACTCAATATCCAATGTATGGCAACAAAGAAAGAAATATGACACATGAGATAGTGAGTGATGAAGAAATGATGATTATGTGGAAACACAAACCACCTTGTGAAGTTTTAGACTTGTGATAGTTACTTATGGATCATTTTGTTAACTTTATAATTTTGTGATGGGAATTATTTATTTTGGAATAAATGATACGTTGGAAATGTATTATATAACTTATGGATATCACGGTTTTGTTTAGATATAATTATGTTGAAGTGAGTTGACAATTGAGTGATAGAGAATATGTAGTAAATGTATTGCTTCAATTGAGTTTTTGAAGCTATTTGAGTTGATTTGGGTAATGAATTAAATGATGGTGCTGAGAAGCAGCAGAAATAAATAATTTTCTGCAAGTTTTTCCAGAGAAAAAGAGATCTCATGAGGTTCTCCTTTTTGCATAATTTTCCAGATTTTTCATAATAGAGACATCACGAGGTCTCTTTTGCATAATTTTTCCAGATATTTCATAATAGAGACCTATGAGGTCTCTATTTAACATTTTCTATTTTATAAATGCAGAAAAGAGACCTCATGAGGTCTCTCTTTTGTTTAATTTTTCAGCTATGTCATTAATAGAGAACTCATCAGGGTCTTCTAATTATATTTGATATTTTATAAATGCCCAGAAAAGAGACTTCATGTGGGTCGCTTTTCTGCCCCATTATATTTTCCGTAAATTCATTATGGAGACCTCACGAGGTCTCAAAAATAAAATGCAGAAAAGAGAACTTATGAGGCTTCCTTTAAAATAATATAAAATTAAATAAATAATATTTAGCGATCTATGAGGTCTCTTTATTATTAAAATATAAAATTAAAATAAATAATTAAAATTGTGACCTCATGAGGTCTCTATATAAAAAATATAAAATTAAATTAAATAATACATAGTGCCCCAGGACTCAGGAGGTCTCTTTTTTTTTTTAAAATCAGATAATTTGTTGGTGGACCTCGTGAGGTCTCCGTTGGCGACCTCATGAGGTGTCTGTAAAAAAGTGACCTGACATTACTGACCTACAGTTGAGGTCTCTTTTTCCCGAAAAGAGACCTCGTGAGGTCTCTTTTTCTAGGTCTCTTTTTGGGCATTTTGTTTAGTAGTGTATTTGCCCCCCCCCCCCCCCCCCCATAGTGAAACAATAGTTTTTTGTTATGGGTATATGCGGTTACAAAGAATTAATGTAATTATCAAACCAAGCAGTGGCGGAATCATTCATAACTTGATATTTCAAAACAAAAATTTTATACATAAACATATTAAAAAATCTCAAAGCATTTAATTTTCTGCGTGCTGGAACTCACAAATATCCACACTTAATAATAAAGACAACCTTAGTTCATAACACAAGAAGAAAAACACCTTTGCTTTAACATATTTGTCAAAAAGATAGTCTGCGGGGCTGTATCAAGTTTACATTCAGAAATTTAATTGAAAGAAGGCCAAAAAGAGAAGAATTATTACTTCTTTATTAAAAAGAAACAAAAAAAACTTTATCAAAAGAAAGGTACACAGAAACAAAAATGCAGCTTTAGCGAATCATAAAGGTCCTACCTAGAAAACAGTCTATAGACACATTGAATCAAAATAGCAATAATTAATGGAGGGTAAATCAAAGCTCTTGCACTTTTTTACTGGCATATTCATTTCGATAAAAAAAATTTTATTTTAATGTATTTTGGACATGTGTTCAGTTTCAAGAAAACTTGATCTCTTATTATGCCTAAAAAGGAAGCAAGAGAGAAGACTATTGACAAATTAGTTACTGCGATAAAAGTAGTGAACATTGTCTTTATACTAATATTCTAGGAAGGGTGCAAATGTCATATGAAATATAAAATGTCTGTACCTAAGAAAGTGAGCAAATCAAATAATATACTAAATGTGGCAAAGAAGAATAACCATCTGTTTGGTTCTTTTAACAAACTTCGCATGGTTGCGTATAATTTTTACATATTGATGTTCTGTGCTATTTCAAAGTATAGCATCAACCCACAAGAAATTTACTCAAAAAGTATTGAATAAAACTAAGAAAGAGACAAAATAGAAAATATATTTTCAATCATCCTCACTGGAATTCTTAACTGATTAAAAAAAAAAAGACACCAAAAATAGAAAAAAAATTGTAGAATACAGTGAATTACTTGACTTACAGTTAAAAGTTTAAGCTTCATTAGATAGGGGAAGAAACTTTGAGGCGTGTTAGAAACACATTCATAAGAAGATTTTAATTATGTATTCGATTAACGTTTCTATAAGCGGAAAAAAAACTACAACTAATAGTGGTTAGAAATAAATCATTTCAAGAGTTTTATAATTTTGGGACTCGAGAGGTACAAGAGTAGTAATTCATATGGCGATAATTAAAAAATGATTTTTCGTAGTTTAATGAAGAAACTTGTAAGGAGGAAAGAAAAAGAAGATCCATTTCAATTATCTTTGCTGAAATATTTAATAGAGTTAAAAAAGGTCACCAAATAGTAAAAGAAATGTCATAGTTACAAATAACTATGACTTATAGTAAAAATTAATATTCCATGAACTAGGAGTTAGAAACACTTTAAGGAATGAAACAAACTAATAAGAGCATAGCATATTTATTGTATTTGAATTCGGACGTATCCTATACGTGGAAAAAAAAACCTACAAATAATAGTGGCAAAAATTCCTTAATATAAACAAAGGGTAGGGTTTACAAACTATTTAATAAAATTTAAACCCTTCGGAAAGGTCCCAATATTACATAAAAGTCGTAACCCTCCATTAAAGTCATAACTCTTCCTAAAGTTGCACGTTTATAAAATCTCCACTTTTCCTGAAAAGGAAACAAATAGTTCTGACATAATAATTAAGGAGAATCCTTGTATGTGGTGGCGCAATGTAGGCGGGCCTTTAGGGTTCTCATACATATATATATTATATATATACATGTGTGTGTGGGTGATATATATATATATATATATATAGTATAGATATAGTATATATAGATATATATTAGTATATATCTATATATCATATATTATTATTATTATAAGTGGAAGCGCCAAAGTTTAAAGTCGAAATTACACTGTTGTCCTACACTAAATGAAAATTTATAAAATATTTAATAAATTCATCTAATATAATAATTAACATTTTAATCCTGAAATAAAGAAAATACTCTTCAAGGAACTTTGTGCCAAAAAAAATGTAAATTTACAAGGTTAAGTATCATATTGAGTACCAGTACAATGAATCAACCATAATTATATGCTTCTCCACATATCAGTTACTAATTTCAAGAAAGAAGTCATTTATATATGCAGTTGTCCTTTACTAATTTGTGCAAAAAATGTAATTCATGTTTTAATAAATGTGAAGTATATTTGAGTACAAGACAACAAATCAACACAATTATATGCTGCTCCACATATCAGTTACTAATTTCGAGAAGTCATTAGAAGTCATTTATATATGCAACGCACATCTTAAACAATTTCGAATTAATTCTCATTATTCTTATCTCGTGTATTAGTACATTATCTTTATAATTCCGTGAAGTATATATACTATATATATATATATATAGATATATATATATATATATATAGATATATTATATATATAATATACATTTCATTTACTTCTTAACTTTGAACAATAACTAAACATTTGGATTTAACAGTTTTCAAATTAAAACTATTTTTAAAGAATAAAGTATGACGTGTCCTTTCACTTCTCCATAGCACTTATAAAGAAATTAATCATATTTTAATGGTCTTTATATATATATAGCCTATTCATACTCTTCAACCTTTGACAATAACTAAACATTTGGAGTTAACAGTTTTTAAAAATTAAACTATTTTTTAAATAATAAGTATGAAGTGTCCTTCACTTCTCCATAAGCACTTATAAAGAAATTTAATCATATTTTAATGTTCTTTTTATAACTTGACTTTGGATTTTCTATTTTCATGGCTAATAAATATCATTGTGTGCTTCACTGCTTGATCAGTAAATTGTGTCCCATGATATATGTTGTCTTAGTTTGGATGATAGCTAATTACTTTCACTCCTTGTTCTAATAATATTTGATGATTAATTATTGTAGATTAACTAAAGATTCTTGCTCTTTTTTTTTTCTATGCGTTTTCAAGTGGAATATTTTGTTTTTGTGTTATTGTATTAGTAAAGAAGATATTTACATTTGTGGTTCATTATATTATGTTTGTTTACTTTCACCTTTCATCCAGAAAGGTTAATGAATCGCAACCTTGAGTTCCCCCTCAATTATTATTCCGATAAAGGATGACATGTCGGCATACATATGTACACACCATAGAGATTTTGAATAATTGAAAGAGATAAGAAAATTGTTCATTTCCTATTTTCTTATATTTTTTCTACTTCTTCTTTCACATTGTACTTTAGCTTCATTTTATAATATTGTGTTAATTTCTCCAAAGGTTCTTTTATTTACTATTAAAAAATCTGTATTTTCTTTCTGATTTAATTCCCTATTCAATAAATATATAAATACAACAAAAAATGCTTCTACATAATAAGACTCAAATTGTTTATTCAAGTCTTTGCATGGTGAGAATTACGCTGCTTTTGAGGACACATATGTAAGTTGTTGAACCTGTAAAGTACTTTTTTCTGATTTACTATTTTATTTTACAAAACTTTATAATGAAAAAAATAGGAATATTAGTT
Organism: Solanum habrochaites; assembly: GCA_027704765.1. Lineage (NCBI taxonomy): Eukaryota > Viridiplantae > Streptophyta > Magnoliopsida > Solanales > Solanaceae > Solanum > Solanum habrochaites. The sequence continues at coordinate 19,479 of JAKWJA010000747.1, forward strand.
TCGATTAAAAGTAGGATGCAACAAAGTTTTAAAGGTTGGATTGCTTAAAATAATGAGTATAAATTTGTATTGATTTTAACCCTCTTTGAGAATAGAAAATTGAAAGAATTGAAGAAGTACTTAGTAATTAAATACACTAATTCATAATTAACCATATTCATCTATAAGCCTTAGATACTGATGAAAAATGTAAAGATATTGAGACTTTGGGTGGTTTGGTTTGGTAGAAGGAAAATGTTTTTAGAAAATATTTTCCTGGAAAAAAAGGAGATTTGGACTTATTTTCTCAGGTTTGGTGGGTGAGTAGAAAAATGATTTTTCGGAAATAATTTTAGTTGTTTGATTTATGAAGAAAATATTTGAGGAATATTTTTTATTTTTACTAAGAATACAAAATAATTTATGAAATTGAAAATATTTTTTAAAAATAATTTTTTTTGGGTGGCGGTGATAAGGGGTGGGGGGGTATGGGGTGGTGGTGGGGGGGCGCAGAGGGGGAGGTAGGAATGAAAATAAACAATTTGAAATTTATTAGTATTTTAAACAAATAAATTTATTTTTTGGAGGTTGGTAGGGGGGGGTAGGGGGACTGGCGGGGGGCGGGGGAGGGGGGAGGTAGGAGCTTAAAATAAAAAATTGGAGTTGAAAAATATTTAAAAAGTAAAATTAATGTTTTGGGGAGGGTGTGGTGTGGGCGGCGGGGGGGGGGGGGTGGGTTGGGGGGGGGGGGGTTTGTTTTTAAGAGGGGGAGGGTGGTCAGAGATCGGTGAAAAAAATAAAATTTGTTGAAATTAAAATATTTTTTTTTTAAAATTTAGTTTCCAAAAAAAATATAATGTAAAAATTGGAGGAGAGCTTTGGAAAATGTTTTCCTATGTTTGAAGGGAAGTCATTTTTCCTTAATTTTGAGGGGAAAATGGGAGTTGATTGGAAACATTTTCCCAAAACTTTTGCCCCAAGCCAAACAGAGAAAAATTGAGAAAAACATTTTTCCAGAAAACATTTTCCTTATTACCAAACACACTCTTGTTTCACCTCATCACTTTCTTTCACCTAAGTCATTTTATATAACATGAAGTTTAAGTTTACAATTCTCCATTTAATCATCAATTTTCTGTTACTTAAGTTGAAGAACCATATGCATAAATTTTCATTACAAAAGAAAGGCTTTATTGATTTTCTTAAAAGAAAATTTGAGGGATAGCTAGCAATCTGAAAATGCCAATATTTCGCCTAATATTCGTAATATGTGAAAGTTCTCTATCTATATTTTTTAATCAATTCTTGTAATTTGAAACTATTTTGTTAAACAGTATACACATTGAACATTACCATTTATTTTCTTTCACAATATTTGTGAGTTTGTCGTCTTTTGGGATCCATAGAGGTCAAACATCCCCAATAAATAATTAAGCATACTATTTCAACTATGGTTTGTATTTTTATTGATGAGGAAGATGTGATGAATATATGTAAATATAAACGTCCGAACCACGGGCCGCGATGGCACACCTACACTTATCCTACTATGTGAGCGAACCAACCATTCAATTCCAACGTTTCAACCATACATACCAAAATATAATGCGGAAGACTTTTAAAAACTCATTAATGAAAAACAAATTCAATAACTTCTAAAATTCAAACATCTATTATTGCCCAAAATTGGAGTTTCATTCACCACAAGAACATCTATGATCAAATTACTAAATAATAAGAGTATTCTAAGAAGCTTAAAATAAACAAAAGTAGTCCAGCCGGAAACTTCAAGGCATCAAGACATGAGGAAGAAGATTCCAGTCCAGCTAGAAGCAATAGCTTCACCCTGAAATCCGGGTATTGTATTGGAGACGGCTAGAGTTGAGGTTGAGTGAAGACGACGGTATGTTTTGCCTGCACTCCACATATAACAAAGAAAGAAAATACAAGTAGGGGTCAGTAAAAAACACAAGTACGGAGTAGGTATCATCGGCCAACTCAAATAGAAAACAGTATATATCAGATAATATCATAAAATAAACTAGTAATAATCAACATGTAGCAACACAAGTACGTAATCGTCAAAAAATACGCCAAGTTCACTCATGAGGAATTAAGCCTCAGACCATTACCCATTTGGGAACTAGGTTCTTAGGATGAAGTATAGTAACAATTTCAAGATTCATATCTTTCTATCCTGGGTGTCGGAACGTGACCAAACCGATCCTCATCATACGATCCTGGTGTCGGAACGTGACACACCGACCATATTCTATCCAGTGACGGAACGGAACGTGGCAACTCCGATCCTCATCATACTATCCTGGTGTCGGAACGTGACACCCGATTCCATATATTCTATCCTGGTGCCGGAACGGGCACTCGATCAAATCATACGATCCTTGGGGTCGGAAAGTAAACACACCGATCCATATTTATCTGGTGCCGGAACGTGGCACCCGATTCCTCTATTACTACCCTGGTGTCGGAATTGACACCCGATCCCCTAACCTCATGATTTAGTCATCAAGCCTTCTTTTATTTATTACTAAGGCATCTTCATCATTAACAAGAGGATTCAAGATTAAAGTTCAATAGATTCATCATGCTCGTTCATCACAATTATATATATATAAACTCATCATGCATACACACAATTAAGCATATATGGAAGTTTACAATACCAATACATATCATGCGACCTTAAGAGTTACTATGAATAACATGACAAAACCATAACTACTCCACCCGAAGAATTGTGATCAAAGCAATAGCAAATTCCCCAAAAGCTTTGTTTCCTTCTTCGTTATCCCTTCTCGTTCGATCTCTATCTCTCTTTGTTCTTTTGATTGTTATTATTCAACCCTCTTTCTTTGTTACCCTAATTAGAAATAGTTAGGATAAACGATGGGACAATAATAACCCACTAATTACTCAAGGTCACCTCTTGTAACCCCAAGTAATTAGACTTATTAATCATTAAACCAACTACTTATAAATTAAAGCAGGAAATAGTCCAAAACGCCCCTTAAATTCACTAACAACAGGAAATCCGACCCGCATGGGATTACGCAGCCTGTGACGGGCCGTCGTCCTGCGACGGTCGTCCGCGGCTCCGTCACGAGGTAGAGACTGAAGTGAGAATGGCCTGTGACGGTCGTCGTGCCCACGACGTTCGTCCTGCCCATTCCTGAGCGTGACGTTCAAGAGAGTCGCTCTAGTACCCAAAGTTATAAATTCTAAGTGTTTTGGAACGAGAACCCCACGACGGTCCGCGTCCTAAGACGGTTCGTCGTGGGGTCCGTCGACTCAGCCTGTTTTTCCAGACACATAAAAATTGCTGCTCAAACCGACTCTCTCTAAACAGTAGTTACAATAAATTTCACATCGTTTGTTGAAAAAATTAGTAAAAATTCACAATTTAAGATATTATAAAACATCTCTCAGATTGCATCTCAATTTCCTCTTAGATACATCTATTTTCTCTCAAATACATATCTATCCCTTCGAATAAATCCCTCCCCGAAGTAATATGTCATTGCCAAGTATTGGACATAAAGAAATGCATTTGAGTGGAATGAAAAAAATTCGAGATTCTTGTAATTGAGAAAACTGTTCAGATATTATCGTAATTAGACTCCAAAGATATGAGAATTCTGTATGTAATTTATACTATTTTTTTTTTAGTAAACAACTTCAATATATTACTTTTTATAATCTATTTCAAATGGTCCTACAACATAAAAGTGTAGTTACCCACTAAAAGAAGTTGAATGTTCTAATTGTGTTATTTTATGAGGGTTAAAAGCATTAGTGTTAAAAGGTAGATAAAATGTGATATCTTTGAAAAAGTTATCGATCTCATTATATTCGCAAGTGGTTATCTTTTTTTTCCACAATGTTATTTCTCGTGTTTGAGATATTTGCACCATCAGCTTGAATCTCATAAAAGACTAATCATTTGTTCAATCAAATTCGTGAAAGATAGATTAAGCCTTCAAATGTCTATTGCCTCAAACTTAAGTATATTGTGTTTGTATTGGACATTGTCGATGGGAATTTTGTGATACCTTTATTATTATCTTAGATTAGTAGAAATACTAATAAAAAAATGATTTCTAACTTCACAACAATAAAAACACTTGAGTGAAAGAAAACAACTTATTACTATATCAATAACAACTATCGTAAGGTGATATTTTTAAACATTAAACGTAAATATTAAAAAAAGAATTTTTGACTCTAATAACAATAAAAACAATAATGAAAGAAACTTTTATTTATATAACAATAACAATGACCGCATGTTATATTCTAATTACTTAATGTAATTTTTTGGATTTACTACACTTAAGACATGCTGTAAAGAAAACTCTAACAGTTTCCCTCAAAAAGTAATCAATATATTTTTTTCAGGTTTTGTTTCCTAATTCATTATTTTTTATGTTTTTTTCTTCCTCTGTATTGCTGAAAAAATTTTTTTCTATGACATTTTTTTATTTTTCTTCTTTATTATTCACGATATTTTCTGGAGTTTGAATTTTAATTTCATTAGATTTTGAATGTTTAACATCATAATGTTTTTGTTTATTGACTTGCGATGAATTTTGTGACATTTATTATTGTCTTCGATAAATAGAAAATACTGAAAAATGATTTATTAACTTTACAAACACAATTAAAAAACCATCGGAAAACAACTGTATTACTAATAAAAAAAATAATTACGTAATATGACATTCAAATATTTGAAATATTGATTAAAAAAAAATAATTGTTGACTCCACAACAATAAAAACATCATGAAAGAAGAAACTTTATTTCGTATACACAATAAACAATTACGTAATGTTATATTCTAAATACAGTACTAATTTTTTTTTGATTATTACAACTTATATCATGACCGCTATAAGAAACTGTTAAGCTTCCCTCCAATAAAATCACCACCAATCTATTTTTTTCAGTTTTTCTCTAATTGATTTATTTTTTAGTTTTTTTTCTTCTCTATATTTCTAAACAAAGTTTTTTTTATATTGACAATTTCTTTTGTGTTCTTTCTATTATTTTTTAACTGCTCATTGTCATTTAGTTGAATTTTAATATTCATCTAAATTTGAATGTTAAAAACGTTTTCATGGTAAATGTTTTCTTTGGTAAATAGTTTAATCATATTTGATATAAGAAAATATAAAAATGAAAACATTTATATTTTTAATCGTTCATTAATACATTATTAAATTATTGATTTCTTGATAGCACCCATTGTCCATTATTTTAGTCACGAAATTTGAGATTGTTCAGATTAATAAAAAATATGGTACATCATTTGAAGATATTTTAATAATCAAAATACAAATTTAGTAGTCATATTAATGTCACATATATTAAAATATGTTTACGCAGTAGGAAAAATATTAACTATTTCAAAACACAGTTACTTTAATTGTTCAAAATTTTCTTTCTAAAAATATGTCAAAACAAACTAGCATGTATATGTTTGTAAGGAAGTTAATAATATAAACCTTCATTTAAGCAAAATTCCCTATAGCATACTTCTGCCTAAAACAAAAGTTCAGACATGTATGGACCTCTTCTAGATTTTCATTTTAAACCCCCAATTCATTATAAACTGTTATTTTAACCTTAAGTGATATTAAAATTACTAATGCATTGGTCGTCTTATCATGCCTATTCTATATAAATAAAATACTAGATAACTGTCGTCCTAAAGCACGAGCCACGAACTTTTCAATGGTGGATCTTACCTTAACCTTGTTATTGGAGGAACAAGGGGTGAGAGTAAACTAAATGAAAATGAGAAAGCCAAATCTTTTCATATCAATGATTTTTTTTAAGGAAATTGGAACAACTATATCATTTCCAAAAAGACATTGGCTAATTAAAAACAGACCATTTAGCAATGTGGCACTTATAATCTTAAGAAACACTGTCACTTTGCGAAAGAACCATAAAACCCCATACAGGAAAATGTGATTTTTGTAAATGAATAACATTAGTTGTTGTGTACATATGAAAGCTAAACAAAGAGAAGGAACAACAACCATTAAAATTAGGATCACCACGACAAAAAAACAAGTGGATTTCCTAATGTTAGAGATCTTAGGAGCAGCAGAGCAACTGAGCGTCCTAAGTCTAGTTTGTTTCCAGATCAGCAAAGAATTAGAATGTTTCATTGTTATCTAATTATTACCAATATTCGTGGTTGACCCTTCAACAAATAAATTCTGAAGGTAAAGACATATTTAAGAAAACAATGAGAAATTAAAACAATCAAAACATCCAAGATCAACACAAATGGGCAATTCGTTGTTACTAAGTAAAAATTCATCTGAAATAAATCCGAAAAAAAAATATCGAAGGAAGAGAGGAGCAAACTATAAAATCAAAATGAAATATCCCAGAAAGGGTTGTTGTTAACCAAAATTGTTTTAAATCATAAATTTTTTTTAACACTTCTTAGTGCCATCAACTAATTAGCCACCACTTAAGGGAAAAATTCGAGGAAAAAGATATGAACAAATTTTAACTTTAAATTTAAGAAATTATTGAATTCAAACTTTTCTATTCGGTATGATTCTTGAGCTAAAGTGAAAAATCATGAATCTAAAGTAAGTCGAAAAGAGTTTTTACTTGTGTATCTCAGCAAGCCCAGTAGAGTAAAAAGATAGGAAACAAACAGAATCTTTGGTTTGCTAAAACTAATTTCCCCATGGAAAAAATGGACAAATTTACGGTATATGCCCTTGGTCGTCCATGTGATGACTCTTTTATTATAGTAGAATAGTAATAATAAGTTCAGGGGGTATAGGACTTACACTTAATATAGTATAAGTGGTGTGTAAGATTTTTTAGACATAAGTTGAGGGGTACCTGTACATTACACCAATTCATTAAAAAATGATACATTTTTGAAAGAATTCAATTATGATGGAAGCAACAAGATAAAAGTTACTACTTATGCTTATCGTTCTAAGGGGGTTTGATAAAAAACTTTGTCCAATAAGTAAACATATTGACGTTGTTTTGTAAAAAATATAGAAACTTATCTAATTAGTTAGATTAGTATTACTCCTCATTCAATTCTACTCCAAGCTGTTTTATTTATGTTCATCAATAGTTTCAAAGGTCGATGATAAATAGACAATTGTTGACTTTTTAAAAAATAATATTTATCTTCTATTAAGTTATATGCTTAAGTCATATGACGACTTTTAAAGTTGTTCGCATATTTCACTTACACACCTCAAACTGAGCCTCGTACCCTATCAAACACATAAAGGTGACAAATTGTATACCTATTAGAACACAAAATAATAATCAAGTGAAAAGATAAAACATGGTGCATATTTCAAACGCAGAAACATAAATGGACCAATAAAATGAGACATGTGTTCAAGGATTAATTTTAAAAAAACTTTATCTAAATAAGTACCCCCAAAAGAAAGTACATAGAGAAAAACTTAAAAATTATAATTTAAATTAATACTCCCCGCCCCACCCCACCCGTGATCCATCTTCTTTCAATCTACTCACCATAGAACTAATTTTCCTTTCATTGGAGTGTTGGCATCTCAATTGTTCTGCTTCTTTGTCAAATTTTATTTTTTTTACCGACACCGATAAACACCTTGATGTCCAGCTAAGCATCCCTTCAGTCACTTCATTTTATAGCATACCTGCATGTATTCATTTTCTTTCACTAGTTATCTTATACAAGTACCAAAAAAGAAAAATTATGCAAAAAAAATCAATATCTTCGATGAACTATTATTACATTCAGAAATAGTGAACGTTCACAAATATTTGAGACTTTAATTAGATCTACTAAACCCCCAAAAAAGGTTAAAGTTGTAGAGAAAAAAATTGGAGAATTGGAGAAGGAGAGAGAGATAGCAGAAATGCATAAGAGTCTCTTTTTCTTTTTTTAATTACATAATAATTTTATTTTTATTTAGGTGTTAAAATTGGAAAGAAAAAGAAAAAAAGTTATTTTTGAGTTGATTACCATTTAGGAGGTGAGCGATTGAGACCCAAAATGAGTTAGGGGTATCTAGAGACGATTAACATGTTAGTATTAAGGTTCTAACATACTAATATGAATTATAATCTGGTTCTATAGCAGTGTTAAAGTTGAGGTGATGGGAGTCGAACGTCAAGGGACGGACCAGAAGTCGCCGACTATCACCTACGTGCTCATGGGGTCTATACGTGCTTATGTATTTATTAATGAAGCCTTATGAAATTTAAAAAAATGCGTTATAATGATGTTTAAATATGGTATATGGAGTTGAAGTTTGGAGGTCAAAGACCAAGAACGTTCCAAGGCGTCAAAAGATAGCCTTAAGATGCTCATAGGTTGTCTTGATGAGGCGTAGCCGGTTTGGATGAGTTCGTAGTTGTTCTAGGGTGAAACCATCGTGGGAGGGGTATAAAACTTGTTTAGGGTTGTATTTACAGTGTAAAAATCCGGTAAGAACTTCTAAAGGCCCAGTTTAAAGGCCCCACAATAAGGACACAAGTGCTGGTCAAGACACTGCCTACGCGAGGTAATCGAAGAAATCTACACGTACGGCAGTTGGTTGACAAACTGCCCGTGGATGACGTATTACCGATGGCACTTATATTGGAAGGTCTCACCCAAAAATTTCCAAGGACCCAATCGACGGAAGCCCCAAAGGACGGCCATCGATTGACCAATGGCTCAGTCGATTGGGTCCGGCGATGGTGGCTGTAATGCTGCCTTGAATCTGTTTTAGTAAGGGGTGAATAGGAAATTCACCCCATGGTTCTAAGATGACTCTAATATGTTTTTAGCTACTTTGGATGTATATAAGTCATCAAAAAGTGAACAAATGTCACGACCCAAAAACCGATCCGCGACTGGAACCCACATTTTACCCTCCTATTTGAGCGAACCAAACCAATCTAAACTATCATTTCAATTTAATATCGACATTCAAGTAATGCGGAAGACTGAAACTCAGAAATAAAGGACAATTCAATAACTTCTAAAAATCCACTTCTATTAATCTAAATCTGGAAGTGCATCACTACAAGAACATCTATGATCAAACTACTCAACTAAGAGTATTCTAGGAAGCTAAAATAAATAAAAGCTAGTATATGCGAAACTCAAGGCATCAAGACTGAGGAAGGGATCCAGTCCAAGCTAGAAGCCTCATTAGGACCACCCTGGAAGATCCGGGTGTGGCGGTAAGACTTGGCTTCATTGAACTACTGTTGAGTCGAAATGACGGCCACGCTTGCTGCACTCCACCATAAACAAAGGAAAACATAAAAGTAGGGGTCAGTACAACCAAAGTCTGAGTTAGGTATCATCGGCCAACTCAAAATAGAAAATAGTATATCTATCAAGTAAATCATTAACAATCAACTAATACCTTAGCATGCGATTACAATTACCATAATCCTGGTTTTACAACACCAAGCACATAAATGAGGACTCACGCCTCCTAATCATACCGTTTGGGAAACAGTTTTTAGATGAGTACTAGATATCTTTCAAGTTCATTAATTATTCACTCTCGTGTCGGTCGTGACCACTCCGCTCCTCATCTATCCTGGTGTCGGAGTGACACTCCGATCCTCATAATTCTATACCTGGTGTCGGACGTGACACTCCCGACCTCATATTATATCCTAGGTACGAACGTGGCACCCGATCCACCTTATTACTAGCCTGGCGTCGGAGTGACACTCCGATCCTCATATTCTATCCTAGTGTCGGAATGTGACCTCGATCCTCATATTTCATCCTCCCGGTTGTGTACCGGAACGTGCCACCCGAATCCCTAATTCACTACTTCGTTCATTAGCCGCTTTATACCAAGGGATCATAATTAACAAAGTAGCTTAGGGTTTCTTCAAGATTCAATGTACTTCAGATCATGTTATTTTCATCCAGCAAGTAACAATATATATATATAAGATCACATCATGCATACACGAATTAAGCATATAAAAGACTTATTAAATAAATACCTCAACACATATCAGTCGCTATTAAGAGGTTACTACGGATAGTGTATAAAAGAAACCATAACTACCTCCACTTCAAGCCTCATTCCCCCCGAGATTCTTCAAGATTTTACCCTCCCTGTCGCGGCTCCTCCCATTCCTCTACATTATCCACTCATGCCACGCTCTTATCCCTTACTTCTGCAATTTACTCACTCTCCCTATTCTCCCTTGTCCTATTTTGTTTTTCTCTACCCTTCTTCTACTACCTTCTCTTCCTTTGATTTTTCCCCCCCTTAATAATCTACGTCATCTTTCCCGAAGAATCTGCGATCAACAAGCTATCTCTCAAATCCTTGCCTATCCTCTTCGTTTTCTCTCTCTCTATACTGTTCTCTTCTTCTTTTTCTGTCTCTCTTGTTCTTTATTTTTTCTATCAAAACACTCGTTCTTTTAACCCTAATTAGTAATTAATAAGAATGAAAGATGGCCAATAAAACTCACTAATTAAATTAAGGTACCTCTTTTAACCCCCAAGTAATTAGACTTATTAACTAACCCATTATTTTATAATTAAAGCAGGAAATAGGGTCAAAACGCCCCTTAAATAATTAATTAGAAATCCGACCCACCGGAATACGAAGCCCGTGATGGGCCGTGCGTGCCTGCGACGGTCCGTCCTGAGTCCGTCGCCAAACAGTCAGAGAAGATCAAGTTTCCATAAAAGAGTCTTGTGACGGTCCGTCACAGCTTTGTAACGGCCGTCCTTGCCATTTCGTCGTGACGGTCAGAGAGCGATTTCAGTACCCAATTCAGATTTTTCCAAAGTGTTCTGCAACGAAACCTCCCGACGGTCCGTAATGCCGTGACGGGCGTCGTGGCCTCCGTCACCTCTGCCAGTTTTCCGAATAAAATCTTGCTCAAAAACGACTAACAGGTCGTAACAATAGATACCAATTTACCAATAGTTAGTCCGAACGATAACAGAGGAAAAACAGGGCGAAAAAGAAATAAACTGAATCTGTAACAGATGTGGGTATCTTTCTTGTATATCTGCCTCATTCTCCCAAGTAGCTTCTTCAACCGGTCGATGCTTACAGTGAACACCTTGATGGATGCAATCTCCCTTGGACCTCAACTTGCGAACTTCTCTATCTAAAATAGCAACAGGCTCCTCCTCATAAGACAAATTCTCATCAAGAAACTGAATCCCAAGTGATAAGGTAATTTCCATCCCCATGGTATCTTTTTCAACATCGACACATGAATACCGGATGTATCAGGACAGCCCTGGAGGCAAGGTTTTTTGCTAACTCATAAGCACTCCCCTACTCTCTTAAGTAACTTCAAAGGGGACCAATGTACTTGGGCTTAGCGTTGCCTCTTTTACCAAACCGCATCACCCCTTTCATTGGCGAAACTTTCAACAAGATGTCACCTCCATGAACTCAGTCTCTAAACCTTTCGATCTGCATATTCTTTTTGTCTACTTTGCGCCGCTAGAAAGCTTCTCGTGAATAGATTTCCACTTTTCTATCGAATCCATCAAAGATCAGTACACCAAGGTCTAAATTACGAATTGCATCAAACAAACATGGGGACCTACATCTCCTACCATAAATGCTTTAAAGGGAGCCATATCAATGCTTGAGTGAGTAGCTTATTATTGTATGAAAAACTCTGCTAAGGGTAAGAAGTATCCCCAATGGCCACCGAAATTCTATCACACATGCACGAAGCATAGCCTCCAACACTTGAATCGTTAGCTCAGACTGCCATCGGTTGAGGTGGATGGAAACGCGGTTACGAAGGTCCAACCCTGTAACCCAATCCGCATGCAATGTTTTCCAAAAACTTAGAAGAAACTGCGTAACCTCTATCTGATATGAGGATAGTGGAACTCCATGCAATGTTCGAACAACTTCTGAGGTGTAAAGGTGGCTAACATTTCTCTGCATGATAAGTCACCTTGACCGGAAATGAAATGAGCAGACAGTTAACCTATCAACATCACCCAAATAGATCCATTACCTTACCCATGGTCTTTGGAAGACCAACCACGAAGGTCCATTGCAATTCTATCCCATTTCCATTCCGGATGGGCTTCTCTGAAGTGTTCCTCCGGGCCTTTGGTGTTCAACTTAATTGTTGACAATTTGGACATTTGGCAAATAAAATCACAATATCACGCTTCATTCTTCTCCACAAAAGTGTGCAGTTAGGTCACGGTACATCTTGGTTGCACCCGGATGTATCGAATACCTTGAGCGATGAGCCTCTGTCAGGAATAGTGTTGATCAAATCATCGACGCTGGGTACACATACACTTCCTAATCCTTAAGAACATCCTCATCGATTGTCGCTCTTTAGCCTCTCCTGGCAACACTTTATGCTCGGATGGATTCAATGTTTCATATTAAACTGCTTCCCTAATCTGGTCAAGGAAGGAAGATTGCCCTTCCACACAAGCAAAAAAATCCTCCCTTCTAATTACTTCTAATTCCTAAGGTCGTTAGCAGGAATCTGAACCTTTCCCTAGCTAATGGGCGGTCTAGAGCTTGCAAGTGAGCTAGGACTTTCCATGCTTCACGCCTTTTACTTAAAGCCATCCGCTACGACATTGCGCCTTCCCCGGATGATACAAAATAGTGATGCGTAGTCCTCAGTAGTTCCATCCATCTTCTGTCTCAAATTCAAAATCGCTCTGGACGTGAAGACATTACTTGTAGGACTACGATGTGATTCCGGATAGACCTCAACACTTAACCCCATATTAAATAGTGTCTCATTGCTTTAGTGCAAACACTACCGCGGCCAATCCAAATCATGGTTGGATAGTACGTTAAGCATTTTTCATTGTCTTGAAAGCATAAGCAATCACCTTCTTCTCGTGCAATTAGCAATGCACCCTCCAACCAGAATAGGAGGCATCACAATAGACAATGAAATTCTTACTTCCACTGGCAAGGTGAGAATTGGTGCAGTAGTCACAGAGTCTTGAGATTTGAAAGCTTTCCTCACACTATCCACCCCTATAACAAATGACACATTTTGCTCGTCAAGTTCGTCAGGTGGAAGCAAAGAAGAGAATCCCTTGACAAACGGCGTGTAGTAGCTAGCTACCAACAAGCTCCTTATTCGGACAACAGTAGTAGGTCTTACCAATTTTCACTACTTCGATCGTAGAGGGATCCACCATCACCCCATCCTTTAGAAAACCACGTGCCCAAAGAAGGACACTGCATCTAGCCAAAACTCACACGTAGAGAACTGGCATAAAGCTTTTTCTCCCTCAACAAATTTCAAATACCATTCTCAATGTCCTCATGTTTCATCTTACTTTGAAGTATTATCAGTATATCACAATAAAATCGATCACAAAGAGATCCATACGGATTGAAAAATCCCATTCATCAAACTCATGAAACGCAGCAGCTAGGGGATTGTAAGACCAAAGACATCACTCAAATTCGTAATGCCCATACCTGGTTCTTAGGCAGTCTTGGCACATCCGTTTGCTCGTGTGGTTCAATTGATGGATAACCGGATCTCAAGTCAATCTAGAAAGAAGGACACAAGCACCTTTTGTAACGGATCGAACAGTCTATCCATAACGAGGCAAGAGGATAATTGTTCTTTATAGTCACTTGTTCAAAATGCGGCAGTCTATGCAATCCGAACAAAACTCCCTCTTTCTTCTTACAAACAAAACCGGGAGACACCAAGGAGAGGCACTGGGCTATGAAGCCTTTGCCTCAACACTCTTGGAAGTTGGGCTTTGAACTCTCTTAACTCGCGGGAGCCATTTATGTAAAGGGGGTATAGAAATGGGGCGAGTCCCGGTTCAAGATCAATAACAGGAATTCAAGATCCCTATCTGGGGGCATACAAGGAAGATCGGCAGGGGAATACATCAGGAAACTCTACGGACCACCTGAAACCGATCAATGAAGTACTTGGGTGTAGTGTCATCCTTGAGATTGTGTGCCAGAAAGCTAAACACCCTTTTACTACCATTTTATTAGCACGAAGAAAAGGAGATGATACGCACCGGATTAGAAGTGTAGTCACCCTCCACGCAACAATCTGTCCAGGCTTGGCTAACGTCACCGTTTTAGCATACAAGCCACGATCGCAAAAATTGCGGAGAAAAGCCAAAGTCATTACCCAGAATTACATCAAATAAACCATATCTAAGAAACCAAATATACCATAAGTGTTGCCTCTCCACAAAGTTCACCACAAAAGCCCTATATTACCTTTGCAAAACTACCAAGACTCACCCACCGGAGTAGAAACACGCATAGGCAATATCAAGTAATTCATAATTTAGATTTAGACATAGGCAAATGAGAAGATACATAAGAAAATGTGGTCCAGGATCAAAACAATACAGATGCCATTGCAATTCACAAACCAGAAGATTACCTGTGATGACAGCATCAATGTCTCCGCCTCGATATCCCAGGGAAAGCATAACAATGAGCCCTTAGTTTGTGTGTCCGTTGCCCCCTAACCATGTTGTGATGTAGTGGCTCCAGTTTGTCCATCACCCGGCCAGTTTTGGGTGCCACCATTACCCGACCACCTGTTCTCCGGAATAACGGCCTCTGCCTATGACCACCTCTACCTCTAACTGTGGGGAGGTCTATCACTCGTTTTGGACAATACCTCTTGATATTGCCCAGTCTCCCCACACCAATAACACTCCTAGATTCAAGCATAGTCTATCAGAAGAATGTTTGGACCGGGTCTGAGGTGGGACCCCCAAACTACCGTACTGTAGTGAAGACTGAATGATGAATGGGTCGAACTGAGTACCTCCGGAACCCTTGCCTCTAGAGTAAGAACCATTAAACTCACCTCCCTTTCGGAAACCATTTTGAGGTCGACGGCGTGGTGAATTAAATCTGGGCGTCACTCCTTCTAACTCTACTACGAATCTACCACTTCTTGGAAGGATTTTGCGAGAGCCGCTACAGTAAGGCTGAAATTCGCAACTCTAATCTCAACCCCTCACACAAAACGTGAATCCGCTCTTGTGGACTGAAACATAGTGGGTGGCATATCTGGATAGCTAGTGCCAAGAAAACTTAGCCTCATATGCATACCGAAACCTACTTGCTCTAGGCAAAACTCATCCCTTTCCTATTCCTCAAAAGTACGGGGGATATACTTTTCCATAAACAAAATAGAGGGAATGAGGCCCAAGTCATAGTGGTGCCTTGTTGGTTGACATTCAACCTGTGACCAGCCAACCACATTGAACTCACGAACCTCAACACCAAAACCGGTTCTTACTATACCCATCTTGTGTAGTAGCTCATGACAGTCAACCAGGAAATCGTAAGATCATCAAGATTGCACCCTTGAAGTTGGAGGTTTAAATTTCAGCACTTACTGAAAAGTTCATGCTGCTCATTTGTCATTATAGGCCCTAGTAGTCAGGAAGTGGAAACGTTGCCTAGTCCAGTGAGGCATCCATACGAAGGAGCCATAGTGGCTGCATGTTGTAACCTCTGAAAACCGGCGGTGTGGTGAGAAACACTGGATGTGCCTGACCCTGATCAGACAAACCCAATAAGATAGCGAGAACATGATTGAATACAGTGGGTAGGGTGGGGTGGCATTATTCTCATTCTTGTACTGTTCATTCTCCCCCCCACATCCTACCCTTCTCCCTTACTACTTCCTAAGTCGGGTGGAGAGTCACCGCACTCGCACCAGAGGCGCTAGGCTAGGTGCTCGTCTCTCCCTCTAGAGGACGTCCTCCCACGACCTCTACGCGGCCTCTTGCCACTGGTGCACTCGAGTCTAACAGCCCAGTGGCTGGCCAGATCATCTTTGTATTGCTAGATTGTTGATGTTGGCGTAGTCGTTGCTCTAGTCTAACCATCTGCAAAATAGAAGTGAAGATGGTGATTACCATTGTATCACCTAGCTACCAATTGGATCCAAGTAATAGCAAGAAAGAAAAAAGAAAGAATGAGGAAAGAAATGGGAATTTTCCTAAAGGTCTTTATAGCCTCTCAACGGAAAAAGTAAAGGGCGTCCCCCTACAGGTCTTTAAGACCCTATACGGACTGTTATTGTGTGATGAGACCAACGGAACCAATGCTCCTGATACCAAGTTTGTCACGACCCCAAAACGAGCAAGGCGGACTCGGCACCCACATTACGCCCCTATGTGAAGCGAAAACCAACCAATCTAAAAAACGGATCATTGCAATTTAATTATCGACATAAAGTAAATGCGGAAAGACTTCTTAAACTCATAAATAAAGACAATTCAATATACTTATAAAATTCAACTTCTAATTAATTTCCCAAAAAAATCTGGGAAGTCATAACACAAGACAATTCTATGAGCAAACTACTAAACTAAAGAGTATTCAAGAAGCTAAAATAAATAAAAAGTATAGTCTATGCCGAAACTTCACGGCATCAAGACATGAGGAAAGGAGATCCAGTCCAAGCTAGACGCATTGCCCCCTGAAGAACGATGGGGCGAAGGGACTGGCTCTGAACTTACTGTTGAGTCAAGATGATAGGATGACGGCACGCTTGCTGCATCCACAAATAACAAAAGGAAAATCATAAAAGTAGGGGGTAAGTACAACCACAAGTTACTGAGTAGGGTATCATCGGCCAACTCAATATAGAAACAGTTAATCAAGTAACATCATAAAATCAACTACATCTTAGCATGCAGCATTGACAATTACCATAATCCTTGGTTACAACCCAAGCCATCAATGAGGACTCACGACCTCTCATAAGACTCGTTGGGAAACATGTGCTTTAGATTGAGTATTATAAGTATATTTAAAGATTCATATATATTCACTCTCGTGTCGGTTACGTGGACACTCCGCTCCTCATTATATCCTGGTGTCGGAACGGACACACGATCGTCTCAATATTCTATCCTGGTGTCGGAACGTGACACCCGATTCTCATCTTATATCATCATGCGGTACCTGGAACGTGGCACCCGACTCCATATTACTATCTGGGGTGGAACGGACACTCCGATCCTCATATCTAGCCTTGTACCGGAACGTGGCACCCGATCCATCTACTTTATACTGGTGCGGAAACGTGACACTCCGACCATTTCTATCCTGGTGTCGGACGTGACACTCCGATCCTCATATTCTATCCTGGTACCGGAACGTGGGCCACCCGATCCCCTAATCTCATACTTTCGTTCATAAGCCTTCTTTTATACCATGCTCATCATTCACAAAGTAGATTAGGAGGGTTCTTCAAGATTCAAGATTCAATAGCTTCATCATGCTTATTTATCACACAAATAGATATATATAAGATCAATCATGCAGTACACGCAATTAGCAATAGGAAGGAATAATAAATATACTCAACACATATCATTCGCTATCAAGGTTTACTACGGATAGTGGTAAAAAGAAACCATAACCTACTTCCACCGAAGATTGCGATCAACAAGCTATCTTCTCAAATCCTTGCTATCATCTTGTTTCTCTCTCTCTACTCGTTTCTCTTTTCTTTTTCTGTCTTTTTGTTCTTTCTCTTTGTCTTATTCAAACATATTTATTTTACCCTAATTAGTATATAATTAAGGAATGAAAGATGGCAATAATAACTCACTCATAAATTTAAGGTTACTTATTTTACCCCAAGTAATTAGACTTTTAACATTAACCCATTATTTATAATTAAAAAGCAGGAAATATAGTCCAAAACGCCCCTTAAATAATTAATTAGAAATCCGACCCCGCCTGGGACTACAGAAGCCGTGACGGGGCCGTCGTGCCTGCGGACGGGGGGGGGGTCGTCCTGTGTCCGTGCAACCGTCAGAGAATCAATTCCATCAAAGGTCTGTTGACGGTCCGGCCACGCTATTGGAACGATCGTCCGCCATTTCGTCATGACGGTCAGAGAGTCGATTTCAGTACCAATTCAGATTTTGCCAAGTGTTTTGCTAACGACCTCCAAGCCGGTCCGTATGGCCAGTGCCGGTCCGTCGTGGCCTCCGTCACTCTGCCAGTTTTTTTCAGAATAAACTCTGTTGCCAAAACGACTCAACAGGTCGTTACAACCACCCTTTCCAATGGCCTTTAACGAATAAACATTCCTCAAAAATATTCGCTCTAGATTCCTCCTGTTGTTGAGAAGCTCAAGAACAACTTGGAGCTGGATTTCATGATCTCCAAATATTTAGAGAGTCATGTGGATAAGGTGTTATGTGATCCTTAATATCTAAGAAACCGTTCACTTGAGTGTGAATCTCATGTTTTCAAAGAAAGTTTCATGATCAAACCTCTTCTTCTGCAATTACCATGGGTCTCCTTCTCAAAAACCTTTTAATGATTAAATCATGATGAATTTATGTTCATGTATTGGTTTAAACTGATTTTACTCTAATCCCAGTGAACCAATGTTCCCACCTTAATCGATACGTCATGGCACGGGCTTTGTGATATTGATGTTTAGATTGGAATATGCTTTATTACGTTAAGTGGTTAATCTGCTGTTATTACGGAAGTAATGTTGAATTGATGATGAAGGATTCCATGTGGATCAAGGTATGAAGATTGAACATGCTTAGCCTAGTTTTCCATGAATTCACTGTTAGCGGTGGTATTATAATGATTAATGTTGAATTTGATTAGGTGACAGAATTATAGTTATTGTTTTAAGTTGAAATTATAGATGAAATTGTGGGTTTGTAAATCATTGATGATCAAATAAAAAGACTTGC
>JAKWJA010000748.1:0-47169 GCA_027704765.1 Solanum habrochaites
CAGGTAGCGACTCGGCAAAATCCTCCAAGAAGTGGTAGATTTGTGTGTAGAGGTGGAAGGGTGAAGCCAGATGAATTCACCACGGCATCGACATCAAAGAGGTTTTCGAAAAGGGGGTGAGTTTAATGGTTCTTACTCTAGAGGACAGGGTTCCGGAGGAGTTACTCAGTCCGACCCATTCAGTCTTCACTACAGACTGTAGTTGGGGGTCCACCTCAGACTGGTCAACATTTCTCTGAGAGACCCATGCGTGAATCTAGAGAGTGTTATGGATGTGTGGGAGACTGACATATTAATAGGAATTGTCCAAAACAGAGTAATAGACCCCCAATAGCTAGAGGTAGAGTGTGGTCATGGTAGAGGCCGTTTTTCTGGAGAATGCGGTGGTCGAGGTAATGGTGGTTACCAAAACGACCGGGATGATGGGCAAACTGGAGCCACTACATCACAACATGGGAGGGGCAACAGACAAACAAACGAAGGGCCGATTGTTATGCTTTCCTGGGAGATCAGAGGCGGAGGGGGAGACATCTGATGCTGTCATCACAGTAATCTTCTGGTTTGTTGATGCATGGCTCCGTATTGTTTGATCCTGGATCCACATTTTCTATGTATCTTCCTCATTTTCTAATGGTCTAAATTTTACATTGTGAATTACTTGTGACGCCTATTCATGTTTCTACTCCGGGGGTGAGTCTGTGTAGGTTGAAAAGGTATATAGGTCTGTTTGTGAACTTGTGGGGAGTAACACTTATGTAGATTTGGCTATATAGATGGTTGATTTTGTGTAATTCTGGGTATGACTTGGCCTCCCTCCGCATTCGCGACATCTTGGATTGTATGCTAAAACGGTGCCGTTAGCCAGCCTGGGACAGATCCGTTATGTGGGGAGGGTGACTACACTTCCAATCTGTTGCGTATCATCTCTTTCTTCGTGCTAGAACGAAATGGTTAGTAAAGGGTGTTTAAGCTTTCTTGGCACATCTCAAGGATGACACTACCCAAGTACCTTCGATTGAGTCGGTTTCGGTGGTCCTGAGTGAGTTTCTGATGTATTCCCTGCAGATTTTCGGGTATGCCCCCAGATAGGGATATTGACTTCGTGATTGATCTTGAACCGGGTAACACTCCCCATTTCTATACCCCCTTACAGAATGGCCTCCGCGGAGTAGAGAATTAAAAGCCCAACTTCAAGAATTGTTGAGCAAAGGCTTTATTAGACCAAGTGCATCTCCTTGGGGTGCTCCGGTTTTGTTTGTAAAGAAGAAAGTGGGAGTTTTCAGTGTGCATAGACTACGGCAGTGAACAAGGGTGACTATAAAGAACAAGTATCCTCGTCCTCGCATTGATGACTTGTTCGATCAGTTACAAGGTGCTTGTGTCTTCTCAAGATTGACTTGAGATCCGGTTTATCATCAATTGAAAATACGGGCAACGGATGTGCAAAGACTGCTTTTAGGACCACGTATGGGCATTACGAATTTGTAGTGATGTCTTGGTTCTTACGAATGCCCTCCCTGCTGCGTTCATGAGTTTGATAACGGGATTTTTTAAGCCATATTAGATCTCTTGTGATCGTATTATTGATGATATACTGATATACTCCAAGAGTAAGAAGGAACATGAGGAGCATTTTGAGACATGGTATTGGAAACGTTGAGGCAAGAAAAAGCTTTATGCCAAGTTTCTAAGTGTGACGTTTTTGGCTAGATGCAGTGTCCTTCTTAGGGCAACGTGGTTTCTAAGGATGGAGTGATGGTGGATCCTTCTAAGATCGAAGTAATGAGGAATTGGGTAAGACAAGACTACTAATGTGTCAGGAAATAAGGAGCTTTGTTGGTTAGCTAGCTACTACCGCGATTTGTCAGGGTTCTCTTCTATTGCACTTCCCACTGACGAACTTGACTAAGCAAAATGTTCCATTTGTTATGGTCGGATGAGTTGTGAGGAAAGCTTTCAGAAGCTCAAGACTCTGTGGGACTACTGCACCCAATTATCACCTTGCAGTGGAAGGCAAGAACTTAGGATATGTGATGCATCTTATCGGGTGTGGGTGCAGTGCTAATGCAAGACGAAGAATGTGATGCTTATGCTTCAAGACAATTAAAAGTGCATGAACGTAACTTATCCAACTCACGATTTGGAATTGGTCGCTGTAGTGTTTGCACTAAAGCAATGGAGACACTAGTTATAGGGTTAAGTGTGAGTCACACGGATCATCGTAGTCTACAGTATGTCTTCACTCAGAGAGATTTGAATTGAGACGAGGAGATGGATGGAACTATGAGGACTACGACCATCACGATTTTGCTACCATCCGGGGAAGGAAAATGTTGTAGCGGATGCGTTAAGTGGAAAGGCAGGAAGCATGGGAAGTCTAGATCACTGCAAAACTTCTAGGTGCCCATTGGCTAGAGAAGTAGATTTGGCTAACTGACATTATGAGATTAGAAGAATGATAAGGGAGGATTTTTAGCTTGTGTGAGGCAAGATCTTCCTTTCCCTTGAAAGATTAAGGGAAAGCAGTTTAATGATGAAACATTGATCCGTGATCCGAAGATAAAGTGTGCAAGGAGAGGGCTAAAGAAGCGAAAGTCGATGAAGAAGTGTTTTAGGAGTAAGGGAAGGGTATGTGTAACCCCGCGTCGATGATTTGATCAACACTTTCTGACAGAGGCTCATTAGTCAAGGTACTCGAACAATCCGGGCGCAACCAAGATGTTACGGGACTAAAACAACACTTTTGGTGGAGAAGAATGAACGTGATATGTGATTTATTGCACAAAGGTCCAAATGCTCAACCAAGAAAGTATGAACCACCAAGAGGTCCGGAGGAACACTTCAGAGACTGCCATTCCGGAATGGAAATGGGAGGGAATCGCATGATTAGTGGTTGGTCTTCCAAAGACATTTGGCAAGTATGATCTATTGGATGGGATTGTTGATAGGTTAACTAAGTCCTGCTCTTTCATTCCGGTTAAGGTGACTACAATGCAGAGAGTTAGCCAAACTTAAACTCAGAAGTTGTTCCATTGATGGAGTTCCACTATCAATCATCTCAGAAGAGGTAGCGTTTACTTTCTAGTTTTGGAAAACATGCATGACAGAAGTGGGTACTAGGTGGACTTAGTACGCGTTCCATCCTCAGGACCGATGGCCCGTCTGAGCGGAACGATTCAAGTTGGAGTTGCTTCGTGAATGTGTGATAGAATTCGGTGTCCATTGGGAATCTTCTTACCCCTAGCGGGAGTTTTCATACAATATAGCTATCACGAAAAGCAGTGTATATGCTCATTGAAGCATTGTAGGTAGAGAGTAGCTATCCCATGGATGTTGATGATCGAGGTTAGATTGGGGTACTGATCTTTTGAGGGATTCGATAGAAAAAGTGAAATCTATTCAGAGAAGCTTCTAGCGGCGCAAGTAGACAAAAAGGAATATGCAGATCGAAAGGTTAGAGACTTGAGTCATGGAGGGCGATGAACAAAGCTTGTTGAAAAGTTTCACCAATGAAAGGGGTGACTGCGGTTTGGTAAAAGAGCAGCTAAGCCCCAAGTACATTGGTCCCTTCGAGTACTTAAGCGGAGTGGGCGAGGTGGATATGAGTTAGCCTTGCCTCCAGGATGTTCGGAGTACATCGGCGTTTCATGTCGATGTTGGAAAAGAACCATGAGGATGGAAATGACATATAGCTCGTTGGGAGTCAGTTTTGCTTGATGAGAACTTTGTCGTATGAGGAGGAGCCTGTTGCTATTTTTCGATAGAGAAGTTCGCAAAGTGAGGTCATAGGATGCATCCATCAAGGTGCAATGGAAGCATCGACCGGTTGAAGACGCCACTTGCGGAGAAGGAGGCAGATATGCGAGAAAATACCCACATCTGGTTACAGATTTAGGATTCCTTTTCGCCCTGTTTCCTTCTGTGATCGTTCGGGGCCGAAACGATGGGTAAATTGGTATCTATTGTAACGACCGGTTTAGGTCGTTTTGAGCAAAAATTTTATTCTGGAAAACTAGCAGAGGTACGAGGCCAAACGGACCGTCAGAGGGCACGAAGGCCGTCGTGGAGGGTGTCGTTTCAAAAACACTTAGAAAATCTAAAATTGGGTACTAAAATCGATCTCTGACCGTCACGATGAAATGGCAGGAAGAACAGTCACAGGCGTGACGGAACCCGTTAAGAGAGTCTTGTGAGGAAATTGTCTTGACGGTGCGGCCCTGGACCAAACGGGAATCAGGACGGACCATCGCAGTCACGGGCTACGCAATCCCAGTTCGGGTCGGATTGTTTACCACGTTCTTAGGGACGTTTTTGACTATTCCTGCTTTAATTATAACGTTAGAGGGTAAGGTTAATAAGTCAAATAATTGGGGTTAAAAGAAGGTAACCTTAAAGAAAGTGGGTTATATTTCATATTTATTTCTTAAGTACATAAAATTAGGGGTAAAGAAAAGAGGGTTTGCATAATAAAAATAGAAAGAACAAAGAAAGAAGAAAAAGAGAGGAGAACGAGTAAGAGAGAAGGACACGAAAGAGGATTCATAAAGAAATTGAGGGAATTTGCTTGCTTGATTTCCCGAAGTCGTCGGTGGAGGTAGGTTATGGTTTCTTGTACACTATTCGTAGTGAAACTCTTAATAGCGAATGACTACGCGTGTTAGCGGTAGTATTTATAGAGTTTCTTTATGCTTTAATTGTGTGTATGCATGATATGTGATTTTATATATATGATGTGTTGAATGAAACAGCATGATGAAGCTATGGAACCCAAACCTTGATATAAAACCATAATTACTTGTAATGATGATGCGCATTGGTATAAAAGAAGGCTTGATGAACAAAGTGATGAGATGATGACTGCCTTGGTAATAAAGGAAGGCTTGATTTGAATTAATCGAATGAGAGTATGGCGCCACTAACCCGGCACCCAGTGTCACGTACCACACATAGAATTAGTGGGCGGGTGGTGTCACGAACCGACACGTAGATTAGGGGATAGGAGTGTCACGTACCGACAATAGAATCGTGGGACGGGTGTCACGAACCGACACGTAGAGGTCGGGGATCGGGTGTCACGATAAAAACTAATAGAAAGTCAGTTGGTAACCACTCTTTGGGTGGGAGTGGTGTCACGAAGACACGAGATGTAGGGATCGGCAGTGTCACGTAACGACACATTGACTTAGGGGATCGGATGTGTCAACGTTCCGGGACACATAGTAGTAGGGGATCGGAGTGTCAACGTACCGGACACAAGAGGAATAAAGATAAGAATCTTGAAGGATAATAATAATATACTCATCTAAAGAACATGCTATCCCAATAAGTGGCATGGCGGCTTGACCTCATAGATAGATCGGTGAATTATAAATGAGTTTGTATCTTATTTGCTATCACTGTAAGATATTAGTTGATTTTATGATGTTATCGAGATAGATGTTGCTATTTTGAGTGGCCGATTGATACCTACTCAGTACTGTGGTTGTACTGACCCCTACTTTTATGTTTTGCCTTCTGTTTATTTGTGGAGTGCCAGCAAAAGTGCCGTTTCATCCTTCGACTCAATTTAGGCAAAGCAGCTTCTCGTACACTGGATCTTCAGGGTGAGCTAATGATTTCTAGCTTGACTGGATCTCCTTCCTCAGGTCTCATGACTGAAGTTTCGGGGCTAGACTAGCTTATTTGGTTTTTAGCTTATTAGAATACTCTTAGTTTAGTATTTGATAATAGATGTTCATGTGGTGATGACTTCAAGGATTTGGGGACTTAATAGAGGTTGGAATTTTAAAGAAATTATTGAATTGTCGTTATATTATGAGTTTAAGTCTTCCGCATTGCATTTGTTATTATTAATTGAAAATAAGGTTCAGATTTGTTTGGTTCGCTAAATAGGAGGGTAAAGTGGGTGACAGGCGCGCGACCCGATTGGGTCGTGACAATTCTGCTTCCCCTAATATATAACCGGTCCACTCTCTCAAAACCTAACGTGGGAGTTCCCATCATAGGGCTTTCTATCTATAGATTAAGCCATTACCAAGGAGCTAATTCGTTCAGAACTCGGTTGACTGCTTCTAATAGAGAGGCGAAGCGTCCTTGGGCCTCAGCATTAAAGCACATAGGTCTTCGGCGCTACTACAACACTTCGCTTAAATCGAAGCGCCTCGCTATGAGCATCTAGCCTTCGCTACGCTAGTCTAAGTCTTGAACCCTCGCGTGACGTTCGGCTTTCTCCGTAGCAAAAGCGCGTCTCTTTGCCCCTTAACCTTAAGTAGAAGGGACAAGAAGAGATATGGTTTCTTGCTCCGCTTCTAATCTGCGGCCATCAAGCCAACTTTGCTCTGTGGGAGGAAGAGCGGTTGAAGCGGACATTCGAAATGACAAGGCCAAGCAAAATGTCTGTGACCATTGGGGGCGGAAAAAACGCGATGCATAGAGGTAACACTCCATGCTAGCTGACCATTGTGTGAAAATTTTGGGTGATGTAGACATTCAACTTATGATAATTACTGAGAAATGTGAAAAAGATAAGGAAGATTTATGCATTACATGGAAAACATCAGTTGAGATTTGTGCAAAAGCCATGACCAGTGTTTTTTTTTATTACTGCCGCTTTTTGTTGGCTAATGTCGCTTGTCCTAGTGCACATTTATTTGTTAATGTTGCCAATCATTATCGAACGCCGATGTCATTTTTTTTATTGCACACGCCATGGATAATGTGTGCAGGTCTTGGATAATGCTTCCTTTTGTTGGCCGATATCGCTTCCCCGATGCTCACTAGCTACAAAAGATGGTTCCTACCATTGGTTGAAGTTAATGTCGCTTGCCATATGCACACATTCCACGTTTGATGCGTGCATGCCAACTTTGTTGATGCCGCCTGTAGTTTGCCGATGTCGTTTACCCAATGCCCTAATGCCACTATCAAATTACATGGGCCTGATGGAATCTATTTGATTCTTTAACAGGATTTTACCGTAGAGTAGACATATTCATTTTCCAGATATTCATAATTAACATGTTAACCAGAAGATGCAGTTCTATAGGAACAATCACGCCTTAGCATTCACAAATTAAAAAAATTTTATGTAAAAAATAGTTATTTTTTTGTATTCGTTTGGGTTATCTCAAAAATTTGTAATTGATTAATAAAACATATGAAAAATATAAAAATAATGCCAAAAATTCACAAATAAATATAATAACCTTAAATTAATTTAAAAAACTATGAAATTTTTTATTTTTGTTCATTAAATTCCAAAAATGAATAATTTATAAATAATAAATAAGAAAAATATGCAAAAAAATAAGTGTACAATTAGCACCAAAAATTCGTTGATAAATAAAGTGTCCTTCAATTAAATGACTTTACTAATTTTTAAATTTTTATTTTCATTTGTTATATCCTCAAAAAGTTGGTAATTGTTGAATTAAAAAAATTAACATTAAAAATTCACAAATATAATTTTAACCTTAAATTCATCAATTGAAAAATATTTTAAATTTTTTAATTTTTTCGATTAATCTTGGAAAATGGGTTATTTATTAATAAAAAATTATAAAATTATGAAAATTAATTCCAAAAAATTTAAAAATAAATATAGTTCTCATAAATTTAGCAATTGTTTTTTTTTGTTCGGCAAACACGAAATGGGTAATTAATTAATCAAATATAGGAAATAAGAAATAAATTATGAAATTAATACTAAAATTTCACAAATAAATACATAAACCTTAAATTAAATAATTTCATAAAATTTAATTTTTAAAATACGACATAAAAAAAAAAAAATTGTGAAATTTTTTTAAAAAAAAATTAATAAAAAATGGAACAATATGAAAATGCTTGAAAATACTTCTTAAGATTTGAAGCTTATGATGGATTACATATTTTTACAAATAAAAAATGTTTTAATATTTTACGAATCATTAACTAAATGAAATTTGTAAGAATGAACAAAGAGAAACAGATACATTGAGATTCAATGATGAAAAATATACTAATATGTTGTGATGAAGGAAGGACTTTTCACACTCTTTTGATTTTTGTACGAAATGGACATCCCCACGTTTTCGACTAGACCACGATCAATGTTGTTGCATGCGATCTTGACTGTCAAAACGTGCATCGGGACCAACGAGGAATTGTAGGAACTTCGATGTGCAAACAAGATATGTGAAACGAAGTGACGATGAGGAGAATGCCATATCCAACGTCGACTGACCGATGTAAGGACAACATATGATAGTTGCAGCCCACGTTTGAAGTCAACTAACCGTTATGTGCATGAAAAAGGCGATGTAGGCAGGCTACTTGTGAAGTCGTCTTACTATTGTGTGGAGGCCAAAAGAGATACAGTGGGATAAATCGGACGTCAGTTGTCTGTTATGTGTAGGCCAAAGGTAATGCAGGAAGGCAAAGCTCGACGTCGGGTGATCGATATGCAGGCTAATAGAGATAGGGGTAGGCAACTCCCGATATCTTGTGACCAAAGTTTGCAAGTCAAGGGATGTGCGGGTAGTACACACTGATGACTGATGAGCGATGTGGACAAGACACGCGAGATTCGGGAAATCCATGGCTGAAGCCTGCTGAGAAATATGCATGCTATGGCCATTGAGGGCATCCCACATCTGACATTGATTGTCTTTTATTCGAAGGCCAAAGGAAACATTAGTACCTAAATTTTTTAAGGCTACAGATTATGTTGGTAGACCAAATCTGACATTGGAAGACGGATCTATGTAGGCTACGTACGATGTTGGGAGGTCACAATCATCGTCAGCACACCAATGTTTGTAGGTTATCGACAATGCTGTCAGACACCAATCCACGTACGTAGTCCAATTTGTGCAGTATTTGGATGGTGGGTGAAACCCATATCTAACGTCGACTAACCATTGTGTGCATACAAAGGCAATGTGAGAAGACTACTTATCGCGCAGGCTGACCATTCTATTACGGCCAAAAGTTATGCAGGCAGACCGTGCCTAACATTGACTGAACTTTGTGTGCAGTCCAGAAGCGATGCAAGATATCGACACAAAAGTCGACTAACCGTTGTGTGTAGGCTAAGGGCGACGGTGATGCGCACAAGACATGACTTATGCTATCATACCACAGTTATGTTTCAGAGAAATGTGTACAAGCCATGACCGTTGCGCACGGTCATCGACTTATGTCGCATAGATGATGCCGCTTGTTTTTGGCTGACATCGCTTGGTCGAAGCGCACATGCCTTGGCAAAAATGTCTGTCATTTCCTAACATCGATTCGCGTAACTAATGCACACACACAACGACTCATGTGTATAGGCCTTGGTTAATGTTGCATTGCATTGGCCAACGTCACTTGCCATATACGCACAATAAACACATAATGTTGCCTTCTATTGCACAATGTCGTATTAGTGAAATGCACAAGTCACGACTGATGTAGGCTGTCCAAGAGCGTATCAGCAGAAAAATGTGCACGCTACGTCTGATGAGGGCAACACACATACAACATTGGTTTGCCATTCTGTGCAGTCAAAGGGTCATGTGCTGAGGCCAAGAACAATTACCTCTGACAAATGTGTAAAAGCCACTGTTTATTGGGACTTTCCACGCCCTACATCGGTTGAGCTATGTGCACATGCCTTAATCGATGTGTCACTCAAAAACCAATGTCATTTGGTGGATGCCACTTGTCGTTGGTCGATAAAGCTTGCTTGAAACACACATGCCTTTCCTAATGATGTCTGTTATTGGTCGTAACCAAAGTCACCTTGCTGAAGTGCACAAGCCACATCTATTGCGTGAAGGCCTTGGTTGATCCTTCTCGCCGTTGGACAACATCACTTGAATGAAGCACACGCGCCTTTGCTAATGCTGTCTAACGTTAGAAAATTTAAGTATCACTTAGTCTATGTAGACACACCAAGATCTATGCGTGTAGGCCTTTTATTGTGCTGCATTCCATTATCCTGTGTCGCTTCCTAGATGTGAACATGTCATGTCAGATGGGTGAAGTTGTTCGATGACGCTTTCAGATGTGTGAAGACCTTGGTTGATAATGTCTTCCATTTTTTGATGTCTCCAGGATGATGCATGAGGAAATGACCTATTTTACCTTGTCGATGCACAAACGCCACAACTCATTCGTGGAACCCTTATTTGATGTAGCCTGCCATAGTTAGATGCGCATATGCTATGATAGATGTATGCAAGACTTCAATGTTGTTGTGTGTTATTACTAATGTCTCTTGCCCAAATAGCACAAGCATTGCCTTATATTGTATTATGTTGGCCAATTAAAATGTGGGCGATGCACACATGCAACAGTTGATGCATGCAGACCTTAGTTGAAGTTGTATTACATTAGCGAATGTATCTTTCTTGATCCGCACATGCCACGTCAGATGCTTACAGGCGTTGGCAGATGTTCTGCGCCGTTAGTTGATGTTTCTCGACCTAAGAGCACAAGCCTTGGCTAAAGTTGCATGTCATTAGCCGACATCGATGTCGCTTAGCCGATGTGGCAGCATCAGCTGCCACAAGTAAAATTATACATGACTTTGATGATGATGCATGCCGTTGACTGACATGTCTTTTCCTAGATGCCATAAACCACTTAGATCAGTGAGACATTGTTGATCATGATGGAAGTGGGGCAACATCGCTTTCCAGATGCATGCATTTCAGGACTAAAGTCGCGCCACATAATTTCAATCATGTCACAAACATTTGATGTGTGAAAGTCTTGGCTAATGGTTCGTGTAATTGGTCTATGTAACCTGGCCAATGCGTGTATTCAACGACTAATGTCCCGAGTTGATGCATACCCACAAGGCTAATGCATGAATGCTTTGTGTATTGCTTCCTCACATTGGACGATTTCTTTTGGCTGATGCGTGCATGCCAAAGTCAATCTTGTTTAGTCGATTTTTTCAGAAAATGTTTGAAGCCTCCTAATAGATATGCACATGACATAACTGATGTATGGAAACCTATGATGAGGATACATTAAGTTGGGCAATATTGCTTAAAAGATGCACACATGCCACGTTTTATCCGCTGAAGGGATTTGGTCTAAGTCTACAAAACAATTTGGCTGACGTCTCATTCAATATTCTAAAATTCCACGTTTGTGCATGCAGGATTTGGCTAAAGTCGTATGCCATTGGTCGACGTTGCTTGTCATATAGGCACATGCCACACCAGATGCATGTAGGATTTTGCAGATGTTGTTAGACAATGGTTGACATATGCATACTAATGTGTGCATACTATGCACCATGCGAAGGGTGGGCCGCAGCATTTGACGTGTGTAGACATATATGTGTAAAGAGAACATATAACCTGTTAGAAATATGTGACTTCAAAATCGGGATGTTTGTTGTCTCATACATGCTTGTAGGAATTTTTTAAATGTCAATGGGCCGATGTGTTCTGTCCCTGCAGACGATGCTAGGGCCATCGGGACTCACTTTTAACATATGGGGGGGGGGGGGGGAATCGGTAGCGAGTTGTGGCGCTGTGATCAAAGAGATGTGGAAGAATGATCGATTCTCCTGAACCGTTGTTTGCAATCCACGGTGATTGTATTAAATCTATGCTCGTAGTGGCATGATCATTTCGCACAATACGCAAATCGATATATGCTGTAAAAAGGCGACGCTGATTGAGAATCTGGTCCTTATACATATACGTGCTAGCATCCTACGTCCGGCTATAAGGTATTAGTTGTGTGGTAGTGAAAAAGGACGATGAAGTAAAGGTTTACGAGTGATACGGCGTGTTGTATATGAACATATACTGGTGATAACACAGCGTAGTCCCTGCGAGGGCAATAGGTACATCTTAGATCCCATTTATGATCCACGACTATTTTGTTTGCCTATTACGATCCTCTTTTTTGTTGAAGGCGATGTTTCTTTCTTGGTCGATGTGCTATAGGAAACACCCATATATTTCCTAGACGATGTTGCTTAGATCGTGATTAGTGTCGAGCTGATTTTTACATGGCATAATTTGATGCTTGCGCGGACTTCGGTCTGATGTGGATCCGTCGTCCTACAAAGCTTCTATATGCACACATCCATGTCCCATACATGGGCCGACGACCTTTGGTTGAATGCCGGCATAGCTTTGCCAACGTTTCTCGGGATGATACACACATTCTCTCCAGCGTTTTGTCCTTGGCTGTATCCTCCCTCATGCTATTGCGTTCGAATCTTTTCCTCAATTCACACATGCCACAAAACTGCACTCTCTTTCCATGGGCTGATGCTCCTGTCTTGGCTGTTATCTGCAAAATCGATGTGTTCGGCTAAAGACGATGCAGTCTATGGTCATATTGGTGTTAAGGCAAACCAATTTCAAAGTCTAACGACGATAGGTTGAAAGGCATGTGTTGGATATCGGTAAACTGATGTTTTTAGGCTACAATTGATATTGTCAGGCCACGTTCAATGTTGGCATAACAATATGTGTAAGATGAATACGATGTTGTTAACCCATGTCTGATGTCACCTGACCTGTGTAGGCTAATGAAAATGCGGGAAAACTACTTATCACGATGGCAGACCCTGTTGTGCATGCCTAAGGTGATGCAGGCATGTCACACCCGACGTCAACTAACGATTGTTGTGGCCTGCCTACAGCGATGGCGGGTTGGGCTAAAGACCGACATACGCAGATCCTAGTGTGTAGGAAATAGGCCATGCAGGCAGGCGGACAGTGAAGCCTTGGCTTGCCATTGTATGCCATGGCGAAGGTAATGAGATACGGGCGCAGCAAACATTTTTATGTTGTGCGGCAAAGATCAATAAGGGAAGGTGACTTTCGACGTATGGACTGTTCTGCTTGGAAAAAAAGCGATAGGGTCCAGGTTCAACGCTTCCGTTGTTTTATCATATGTACGTCAAAGTGATCGGTAGGACACTACCTTATGTCTCGCTGACAAATCGTTGCATGCTCAATGAAGGAAGAGGGAAGTCAGCTCCCACATATGGCTAAAGCGAATGTGCACAAACAACATCCCAATTGGCTATTTCATGACGACATTTTGTTGAGAACTGTTCAGGTACGCGAAACTGTTTCCCTCGTCCGACATCAGGCTAGCCTGTTGTGTCTAGTAGCAAGGGTAAATGGGTATAGAACGATAATTGACGACCAAAAATTTGTGTGCATACAGGCCTTGCGACCATTCAGTTGGTCCATGCCTGACGTCTTCTGAGAATATGCCCAAGCAAGGGTCACTACGTCAATCTACACCGATGTCGTCTGGGCTAAATGCCTTTTTCGGTGGCCAATGTCGCTGCCCAAATAAGATCGGCTTTGGCTAAAGCGTCTCAGCTATTGACTGACGTCAATATCGGCCCTAAACCGATCTAGTTGATAACTTATGATACATGCTCTTGGTAATTTGTATCTTTCGAATCATACAAGCCTTTGCTCATGCTGCCTTGCATGTAGCTTATGCAAAGGTATCTCCGAACTCTTCACACTAGACTCTACGACCTAATGGGGGCATTTATTACCTTGGTTGATTTTGTTGCTTCCTTAGCATAATTGGCTTACTAGATGGCGCACAAACCTATGTTTAGATGTGTTAGGTATTGGATGTATGTGTCTGGCCATAAAATTCAATCGGCTGCCGAGCAGACATGGCATGAGAATAATGGTGCCTCTCATATTGTAACGTCGATGTCCGCCAAGACGATGCACACACGATACAGTTTTTATGTGTGAATGTCCTATCAAGTGATTTTTTATGCCCTTGTGCGAAGACGCTTTCCATAAATATTCAATTATGAAGACTTAGTTTATGCTTCTTGTATTGGCCGCCATCTCGCATCTTCCCACTGAATGTATTTCAAGACCAATGTCTGCCATATAGTAATGTGCAGCACGCAATGGCTAATGCATAAAATCCTTGGATGATGCTGCCTTCCATTGGTCGACCTCACCTAGCCGATGCGCTTAGGCCATGACTTATGCTACCAAGCTGATGCGGGCATGAAGACAAAGCCATTTAAAGATGCATGTAGGTACTTCGCTATTGTTGTGTGTGCCCGTTGAACGGGATATCTCTTTTTGATGGCATACGACAACCTACATTGGTGATGCTGACCTTATATGTGATCGACCACGGCTATAGTAACTAACTATGTGCATACGCCATGGCTGATGTATGGGCGAGAGTCTTGCTGATATGTCTATTTCGCAGATACATCTCTTCCGAGATCCTCATATAGACACATATTGGCGCTGTAGGACTTGGTGAATTCCATAGCCATTGGTAAGCGTCGCTTTCTTGATGAGCACATACCACATTTGATACGTGCAGGACTTTGCAGAATTTTCTATCGTTGGATGACATCTACACCGATGTGTATAGGCTACAGATGATGCTGGGAGGACATATCTGATGTCGAAACATCGATGAGTATAGGCTACAGATGATGCTTGAAGTCCATGTTCCACGTTGGTAAAGCTATCTGTGAAGGCTATGGAGGATGTTGTCATGCTACGTTGGAATGCATGATGTAAGCATACCTATGTGTGCAGACTGTGAAAAAATTCAAGCATTCCACGCTCGACAATGACTAAGAGATGTGCACAAACACGACGCGACCTCCGATCAGTCCCGACCCACGTCGAATAGCTTATGTGCACATGACACGATTGATAGGTGTAGGCCTTGGTTGATGTTGCATGTCTTTGGTAGTCGACTGCAAGATGTCACCATGCCAGGAAAAAAAAAAAAAAAAAAAAAAAAAAAAAAAAAAAAAAAAAAAAAAAAAAAAAAAAAAAAAAAAAACAAAAAAAAAAAAAAAAAAAAAAAAAAAAAAAAAAAAAAAAGAAAAAAAAAAAAAAAAAAAAAAAAAAAAAAAAAAAAAAAAAAAAAAAAAAAATAAAACAAAAAAAAAAAAACTTCGTGGCATGGACATTGGTTGAGCCCGGCATGCTATTAGCCGACGTCTCCTTTCGAGATAAGCATAGATCTATTCTCCTTTTGCAGGCCTTGTTAAGTCCGTCACTCCAGTTGCCTGGCACGTCGTACGAGAATCCGCAGCATGCCCCATAAAATATGTGTAAGTTTCTTTGGCTGATGTTTACTGCTGGGCTAGGTGAGTATCCGAGCATTTCACACCCGACAAAAAATTAGTAATGAGAATAAACACGACCAATGTCTGCAGTCCATTGCAAACATCGACTAAGCAATTTGGACAATCCATGACCAATACAAACGATAAAAGAGAAATGTCGCCTTACTATTGACGCTTCTTGTTGGCCGACATCATTTTCCTGAATCACATAGGTATTTGTTAATGGTTCATGTCGTTACCCAATGCTGATGTTTCCCAGCCGATGTGCACGCGCCACGACACATGCGTGACGACCTTGGCTTAAATTGTCTTTCGCGTTGGCTGCCTTGCATGTCCGACCGATATAATTGAACTCGTCTGATGGATGGCCGCACTTAAGCGCTTTGATTCCGCTGCATGCATTTGGACATAGAGGAGTAGACATCATTCTTTTAAAAGATTCATAATGAATATTTAAAACCCAAATATGCACGTTCGAAGGTATAAATACTCATTAACTAAATACTTCCAATTTAGCTTTCACAAAAATTACTATTTTTATATATACATAAATACTTTCAACCATTTTTATTTGAATTTTTTTATAATGCCAAAATTATTATTGATTGGTACAACCTTAGAGAAATATAAAAAGTATAAAATAACACCATAACGTTTAACGAATAATAGAGTAACCTTAAGCACAATAATTTTTTGGGGGGGGGGGGGGAACTATTTTTTTATTAAATTATTCGATCATCTAGAAAATGATATTTTATTATGCAATATAAACATAAGGAAAACTATGAAAAATATGAAATTACCCTGACAAAAATTCACGATATAATATCGTAACCGTAAAATGCAATAAATTTTCAAAAATTCTTTATTTTAATTTCAGTTTGGTAATCCGCGAAATTGATAAATTGATGATAACAATATAAAAAAATAAAATTCATCCAAGAAATTCAAAATTAAATATAGTATGCTCAACTTAAACTATTTCAACTTTTTTAAAAAATTTATATTCTTGTTGAGTAATTTAAAAAATAGGGAATTCATTAATAGAAAATATGAAACAATAAAACATTTACGTCAAATATTCACTAATAAATATAGTTTCACTATGATTAGTACTTTACAAACACTTTCCTTAATCTTTATTTTAGTATGACGGGATCTCTAAAATATGGGAATAGTAATTTTCTATGAATTAGATATAGGAAATAACCTTTTTTTTTTTAGATATAAAAGTAACAGGCCACATTGCAAATTAATTACATTAACCATTAATTCATCAGCATTTCAAAAGAGAATTAGTTTTTACTTTTAATCAACGTAAATCTGCGAAAAAGGGTAATTCCTTCATAAAATTAGTAAAATATAAAATTAACGCCAAAATTTCATAATAAATATAGTAAGCCTAAAATCTCAATTTCGCCTAAGGTGATTGTGAAGGGCACGCCTGCGGACGTTAGAAATTGTTCTAATCAGGCTTAAGAGAAAGAAAGAGGCCATCACTACTTTGGGATATCGTTTTTTTTTCTGGCGAAAAAAAAGTGATGTGCACGCACAGCCGATGTTGCCTAACCGGTCATTTTGTAAGAAAGGGTGATGGGCATGCAGTCTCACTCTTGATGATAGCTAATCGATGTGCAAATGCTACAATATATTCGTGTAGTCATTCTCTTTTAGATCTTTTCATTGGCCTACATTGATGTCACTGAGATGATGTATACACACCACGGGTTATGCGTGCATTTGTTTAAAAATTATACATGCACTTTTCCAACATCGCTTGCTAGATGAGCAGAAACTACGTTATATGTGTGAAGACTTTAGAGATGCTACATGATATTGTCCAGCGTAGCCTTTCAATCGCAATGAAATCGACAAACAAATATTCTCGTAATCGATGCGCCTATTCCACGGCTGATGCATGCACGCCTTGGCTAATGTTGCCTCGCCATTGATCGATGTCTCGGGCGATGCGAGGAGTCACAACCAAACAAGGGTCACTTGAGTCTATACCACGTGCTATAAGTATGTGCATGCAGACATTGGGCTGATTGCTATGCTTTCTTGGCTGGTTAGTTCATGTCGCTTTACTGATTTTGTGTAGGATAAAACTCAAGACCAGATAGGTTGCTTGGCCGATGTCTCATTCATGTTAAATTCATCTAGGTCGAACTTGCACACGACATTGATCGTGCATTGAAGTTTAATCTGATGTGCTATTGCATCCGCTATGTCCTTTCCATATGCACTATGCCACGCTTCATGCATAGACACCCTTACTAATTTCCAGTGCTATTGGCCGATAACGCTTGAGGGATACACACATTTCATGTTTGTGCTTTCAGGCCTTGGCTAAAGTATCATTCCATTGGCCAATGTCTCTTGCTAGTTTTCCAGACGTCATGTCACATACATGCAGGAATTGTCTTACATAACATGTCGTAGGCTGGTATTAGTAGAATAGTGTGTGCAGGCTACGGATGATGTTGGCAGGCCACATAAGATGTCGGTATACCAATATGTGAAAGCTACGATCCATGTTTGGAGGTCACGTTTGATAACGTATAATGATTAGTGCACGGTACGGCTGATGCTACTAATCACCATTTGACGTAGGAAGACCAATGTGTGCAGGATGCAGGGCAATGATGTTAGCCTAAGTTTGACATCGGTTTACCATTGTGTGCATTCAAAAGGCAATGAAGGCATTCCACATCCAATGTTGGATGACCATTGTGGGCAGTCCAAAAGAAATGCAGGTATGGCATGCTCAACGTCGATTAACCAGTGTGTGCAGGTCAAAGGTGACATGTGAAAGTAATGACTGATGTCACCTGACCGTACTGTGCAGGCCAAGAGTGATACGGGTAGTCCAAGCCCAAAATTGACTGAGCAATGTGCACAATCCACGGCTGATACGTGTAGCCCACAATCAATATCCGTTGATCGACGTGCACAATCAACAACAAAAGCATGTAGTTAACAACTTATGTTCTTAGATGATGCTTCTTACCGTTGGCCGACATCGCTTTTCTGAAGCACTTAGTCCTTTATAGGTACTTCCTATTGTTAAACAACATAGATACCGAATCGATGCGCAAACACCATGGTTCATGTGTATATGTCATCTGCTTTTTGATGCTAGCTTTGAGATGTGTACAAGTACAATTGATGCAGGCAGTCCACAATAGAAGTTGGTTGATCACATTACTGGATATATGCAATGCGAGTATACCACGTACGACGGGGGTTATCCGTTATGTGCAGGACAAGGGTGAGGCGGGAAGGCCAAGCTTGATGAACACTTAATGACGTGCACGACTACAGTTGATGAAGAAAGTCCACACCTGACGTCGGCTGAGTGACATGCTTAGGCCACGACCGATGCGACAGTCCACGACCGATACGATAATTCATAATTTATATCGTCTAGACGATATTGCTTGTCGTTTGCCCAATGATCTTGACTCGAAGAAACAGTCCGTGCTGAAGTGTTGTTCTTGGCCTATGTGATGTGTACCTTCTATGTTTCACTAACTAAGACTTCCGTGCAAACCTGGGATGTTGCTTCATACAACTGTCTAGTGTCGCTTGACTAAAGCGTACATGCCTTGGATGACGCTTCGTGACATTGGCCAATTGAAAGGTAGCCCTGTAGATGGAGACACTCCATGTCTGATGCATGCAAGTCTTTGCCTATTTATATTCCATTGAACAACGTCAATTTCAACATGTGCACTAGTCATGTCAGATGCGTACATACACGGATTGATGTTTCTTGTCATTGTTCTACATTGTTTTCCCAAAGAAAAAAAGTCTTGGCTTATGGTGTCAACATTTGGCAGAAGTCGACATTGCTCAAGCGATGCACACATTCCATAGCCTATGCATCCATTCTTTTGATGATGTTCCATGAAATTTTCCTATGTCACTTTCTAGACATGCACAAAACACATCTGATGCGTGAAAGCCTTTGTTGATGCTACTAGTCGTTTGCTGATGTCTCCTGGATGACGCACGTAAGCCACGACAAATGTTGCCAAGTCATTCCACACACATTACGATTAAAGTGTGCCGGACATGGCTAAAGAAGCATATCATTTGTGGATGTCTCATGGCTAATGTGTCTGCTATGACCGATGTCGCCGATTAGATGCATACACGACCTGACTGATGTGTGCAGGTCTTGGATGTTGGTGTCTATTTTTTGGAGGAGGTGCGCAAGCCAAAAGTGATTTTTCATGTCCAATGAGTTCAAATCACTACTTAAGTTGCCTAGATGATGTGCACACAACATTGTTTATACATGCATGTCTTAGCTAATGCTATAGTCTCTTGGCCAACATTGCTTGCAACGCGCCTGCAATTTCGCGAGGTCACATTCTAAATATACACATTTCACGTGCGTGTGTACAGGGCTGACTGAAGTCACATTCCATTGTACGACGTAGATTTTAAGATGTTCACATGCCAAATCAAACATAGGCTGACCCTTGTGTGAAATACAAAGGACATTGTGCCGGACCATATCAGATGTCTGTTGATCATTGTGTGCAGGATAAAGGCCATTCGGGAATGCCATGCCCGGCGTCGGCTGACCATTGTGTCTAGTCCAAAGGTGATGCATAGAGGTATTACTCAATGTTAGTTGAACGTTGTGTGAATAACAAAGGAGATGCAGGCAATCCATATATGATATATTGAGCAATGTGCAAATGCTGTTATAGTTGTGGGAATTCCATGACCAACGTCACATGAGCAATGTGAAAAAGCCACAATTAATGTTTCCTGGCCGATGTCGCTTTCGATTGAATGAAGTAGCTTTCACGAAGTGCACAGGACTTGGTTAATGCATCCTGTCATTACAGAATGTTGATGTCATCCAACCGATGTGCAGCCTGTCATTGCCAGATGCACATGTGCCACATCTGATGCATGCATGCCTACTTGGTTGATGCCGCATGTAGTTTGCCTAGGTCATTTACCCGATGCCCACATGCAACATCAAATGCGTAGCCTGATAGAGTTGTTGATTCGGCAACGCAGATTTTACTTAGTCCTCTAATGAACATGTAAAACCCAAAGATGCGCGTTCTAATATACAAACAAGCGTTAACTTTAACAAATAAATGTTTTAGATATATAAAATAGTTATTTTTTTGTATTTATTAAGGTTGTTCTGAAAATAAATAATTGATTAATAAAACATATGAAAAATATTTAAAAAATGCAAAAAAATTCATAAATACATAGAAAAACCTAAAATTCAACAATTTCAAGAAGTTTTTTAATTTCTAATTTTATTAAGTTAATCACTAAAATGAATAATTGATGAATAAAAAATAGGACATATGACTAAATACAAAATTAGCGAAAATTTCCCTGTATTATAAGGAAATGTTAAAAAATCAATGATAACACTAATTTTTTTTTTATTAATCGATTTTGTTTGGTAAAGTTGAAAATTTAAGGCAAAATAAAATAATGCCAAAAACTTAACAAATCATATAGTACACGCTACATCATATTTTACTTATTATTTGATTTTAGTTTTTATTTATGTTTTTTAATAATAAAAATATGGTTATTCATTGAAGAAGATGTGTAATTAACGCTATAATTCTACAAATCAAATTGTAACCTTAAATTCATCGATTTAAATAATTTTGTAAGTTTATATATTTTTTCGGTGCCTTAATCATCGGTAAACTTGTTGCGTAGAATATTAATAAAAAATTAAAAAATATTAAAAATTATGCCAAAATTAACAATAAATATAGTTATCATAATTTAGCAATTCCGTAAGTTTGTTCTTTTGTTCGTTTTTTAATCCCCCAAATAAGGTTATTATTTAATAATAATTGGAAATATGAAAAAAATTAAAAATTAAAACCGAAACCTAACAAAAAATTATAGTATCGCTTAAAATATCAAGCAATTCATAAATCATTTAAAATTAAATCTGAAAAGGGGGGGGGGGGGGGGGGGGGGGGGGGAAAAAAATGCTATGTAAAAAATCAAAAACTACAACAATAAGTGTGTAAAAATAACAAGGTAAAAACAATATGAAAATTCCTTGAAAATATTTCGTAGATTTGATCTTATGATGGAGTACATATTTCTACCAATAAAAGATGTTTTAATATTGTATGAACCGTAAACCAAATGAAATTTGTAAAAATGAAAGATTTGAGGCAAATACGTTGAGAATAAATGATGAAAAATATATGAATATGTTGTTATGCAAGAAGAACGTTTCACACTCTTTTGACTTTACTAAAAGAATGGACATCAAAACTTTTTCTACTACAGTGTTGTTGCAATGCGCGCGTTGGCTCCTCAACAAGTGCAAATGACGAAACCTCATGCGAGTAAGCACTTTTAAAGAGGTTTCAAGGTCACGTTTGATCTCGGCAGACCTATATGAGAACGCTACATATACTGTCCACGTGAACTCCAACGTCAGTATTAAAATATGTAAGGCCTTAGATTATGACATAAGGCGACATCCGATGTTGACTAACCGATGTGTGAATACTAAAGATTAATTGTTGCAGCGCCGAGTAACTTAATGTCGGCTGACCATTGTATGAATTCAAAAGGCGATGCAGGCAGACTATGTTTGAGGTCCTATAATCCCTGTGTTAATGACAAAGGAGATATAGGTGGACCACGTACGACGTTGACTTTTTGTTCTGGGTAGTCCAAATGCAATGTGGGAAGGCAAGGGTCGATGTCGGTTGATAGATGTGTAGGCTAAAGGAGATGGAGGTAGGCAACGCCCGATGTTTTGTGACCAATGTTTGCAAGTCAAGGGTTATGCGAGAAGTCCACAGCGTTGACATATAAGAGATGTGGACAAGCCACGACAAATATAGACAGTCCAAAGCCAAAGTAAGTTGAGCAATGTGTATGCTACGACCAATGAGGGCAGCTAACGTGTAACGTCGACTGTCAATTATTTGTAGGATAAGGGCAACATCAGTAGACCAACATGTGTAGGCTACGAACGATGCTGACAGGCCACATGCTATGTTGGAAGACGGATCTGCATAGGCTACGGACGATGTTGGGAGGCTACAATCGACATCATCATATTGTTGTTTACAGTCTATTGACAATGTTGTCAGGCACCGTTCAACGTCAATAGACCAATATGTGACGGATTCTACAATGGTATGCAACCGAAACCGCACAAACAACGTTGGTTTACCACTATGTGCATGCTCAAGTGCAATGTGGTCAGACAACCGTGCACGTCAGCTCACCATTTTGTTCAGGCCAAAAGCTATGGCAGCAGGATGTGCCCACTATGCAACGAACTGGTCCGGGCTATTTGTGCAAGCAAAAGTCGCATGCGTCAGCTTTCAACGACTTGATCATAATCACAACCATTTTTTGAAGGCAAATGCGATGCGGTAGTCTATGCTCTACACTGACTGAGTATGTCTCATATAGACACTACGCGATGCGTTCAATCTATAGTAAATATTATAAGGTGGTGGAAGATGTTTCACAAAGTCCTTATGACGTTGTGACGGTAAACGACTTATTCTCCTAGCTAGATGCCACTTCTTTGTGGTGACGTGCTTACCCCAATTTTATATGCCTTGGAAAAGAACTTTTGTCGCTTGCTTGGATGACGCGGGCCGATGAACTGCCTAATCTATAAAGCCGCACACCAGGTAATCAGTGTATAAGGCTTTGCTAATGCTGCATAATAGGTGAATATCACTTCCGTCCCAATGTGTCACTAGAAACTGATGATGAGCCTCCAATGGCGAAGATGTCTTAAGCGATTATCCAATCAACGACTGATAAGATGGTCCCGCCACGAGCGACATCGAGCTTGGTGTGCGTGTGGTGCGAGCGGATATCGTGCTCGAAGATGGGATCAACTTCCTTACATTGCTGGACATTATGTGTCAGGCCAAGTGTGGATGGGACAGGCATTGATGGATTTTCCATTTGTGATGTTCCATGCCATGGCCGATTCGGACGGTCCGACCGCCTTATGTCGGCGCCATCGATTTGCAACATGCCTCAACCGCAAGAGAAAGTCGCATGACGCAATATTGTCTTTGCGAATGCCACTTTCCATGGCCGATTAGTCATGCCTGAAACCCACTTCCTTACTTAACTGGTGTCTGCTTTTGTCCATCACCAATGTCAACCTGCTGATATGCATATGCTACATCTATGTATGAAGGCCTTGTTGTTGTATGCCTTTGCTTGGCGTTGGACAACGTCACTCACTTTCTGTAAGCATATATGGCCTTTGTTGATGCTGCTGCTTTGTTAGCCAATGTATATTCACCTCCACTCGAATGCATGACCTCGCACAATGGGGGCGAGTTAATAGTTAGTCCTTGGATGGTGCTCGCATTCCATTTGGGTCCAATGTCTCTTTCAAGATGCGCACATGTAATGTTAGTGCTCATGCCTTGGGCGTATGTTGCCTGCTATTGAACGACAAAGTTATCTGAAAGAGCCATAAGCTTGGATTATGGTGGCCTTCTATTGCCGACATTAATATCTATCATGCCATGCACTACCTAAGGTTATGAGTCCATGCCTTGGATTAGGCAACGTGACATTGTACGACGTTTCTTTCTAGATGTGTGAAGTCCTTAGTTCATGCTTCCTGCCATTTACTGATGTCTCCTGGACGATGCATGTGGCCACGACCTATTAAACCCCATCGATGCACACACGTCATAACTATTGCTTGAACAACTTTATTGTTGCAAGCCTTTCATTAGTTAATGTGATGATGTCGATGGGCACATTTGGCCACGACAATTTACGTAGGACTTATTTGTCTTGCTGCTATTGCTAACATCGATTGCCCAAAGCACAAGCGTTGGCTTAATAGTTTTGATTTGCCGATTTACAGGCAATGCACATCACCACGCCACAGTCAGGTCTACAGGTCGCTTTGCTTATGCTGGGCATTAAATATAGGAATGTCCTTTTCTTGATGTCGCACTGCCATGTTAAATGGCTTGCTAAGCATTGGCTCATGCTGCATGCCGTTGTCTTAAACATCTCTTTCCCTAAGAGCAAATCCTTGGCTGAGGGGTGTATGCTGTTGCTGTATGTCGATATGCTCACCTATGCATACAAACAATAGGTAATGCATGCATGCCTTTGATGATGATTCATGTCGTTGTCCGATGTCTCTTTCCAGATACACGCAAACTATGTTAGATGCGTGAAGATCTTGGCTAATACTGCCTGCAATTGGCCAACATCGTTTGGCCGATGCATGCACGCTATTACTAAATTTTCCCAA
Organism: Solanum habrochaites; assembly: GCA_027704765.1. Taxonomy (NCBI): domain Eukaryota; kingdom Viridiplantae; phylum Streptophyta; class Magnoliopsida; order Solanales; family Solanaceae; genus Solanum; species Solanum habrochaites. The sequence goes on from JAKWJA010000748.1 coordinate 24,387, forward strand.
TTATTATGTACATTCCACATTTGATGTGTGCAAGCCTTGGAGGATGTTCCTTTTCATTTTTCGATGTCACCTGTCCAACTCGCGCAGCTAGGACTAATGTTTTCGAGTCGATGCATACCACACGTCTTATGCGTGCATGATTTGTGTGTTGTTGCCTCCATTAGCCGATGTCTTTTAAATTATGCGTGCATTCCAATGTTGATATTGTCTAGTAAATGTTCTCAAACAATGGTTTAAGTCGCCCAATAAATGTGCACATGACACAACTGATGTGTTAAGGCCTTGAATGAGGATACTTATAGTTGGGTGACGTCGGTTTCTAAATGCACACATACTACATTCGCGCATACTTGCTTTGGTTGGTGTCGCACACCATTGGCTAAGGTCTCATACCATATACTCCCATTCCACGTCCGTGCGTGCAACACTTGGCTGAAATTGTATGCCATTGGCTGACGTTGCTTTACATATGCGCATATGCGAAACCTGATTCATGTAGGACTTGGGTAATGTTGTCACCTATTGGTCGAGATCTGCATACTAATATGTGCATGCTACACACGATGCTGTCTGGTCACATTTGTTGTTAGTAGACCGATCTGTGCATGCAATGGAGAATGCTTGAAGGCCACGATCGATGTCTTGAGACTACATTATGCATGATACAGATGATGCTTGCACAAAATTTTTGACGTTAACATATCAATGTGTGTTGTGTTTAGACAGTGTTTGTAGAACATGGCCTGATGTTAGGTGAGAGTTGTGCGCTGGATAAAGGAGATGGGTGCAAGCAATGCTCAATGTCTCCTAAGCGTTGTTTGTATGCCAAGGGGGATGCAAGTAATCCCTGCTCGAAGATAATTGAGTAATTTGCACAAGCCATGGTCGATGAACGCAGTCAATGGGTGACGCCGATTGAGAAATGTGAAGGCTAAAAATGATTTAAGCAGGCCACATCTGAAGTCGGTTGTCCATTGTGTGCAGGACAAAGGCGATGGATAAAGGCAAAGTGTGACGAACGTTGGGTGATTCGAACAAGCCATGTGATGTCGGTAGACTTATGTGTACAAGATACAAACGATGCTATAAAGTCACATTCGACATTGGCAGACTGATATGTGTAGGATTAAGACGATATTAGTAACCTGCATCCGACGTCCACTTACCTGTATGCAGGCCAAAGTCAAAGCGGGTAAACTATGACTGACGATTACTAAAAATGTTGTGCATGGAAAAGGTGATGCAGAAACACCACCCCCGACATCAACCTACCATTATGTGAAAGCTAAAGGCAATGAAGGTAGCCAAAGACCGACGTGCGCTGACCGTAGTGTGCAGGGAAAAAGCGTTGTAGGAAGGCCACATCAAACATCAACTTTCCATTGCGTGCATGCCAAAGGCGATGCAGGAAGTCCATGTTGAATATTGGTTGACTATTGTGCAGTCAAAATGCGATGTGGGAAGGTGACACTCAAGGTTGGTGGACTATTTTGCACGCCAAATGAGATAGAGGCAGGCAACGCCAAAGTTCGTCTGATCATTGTGCAGGCCAAATTCTATGGGGGAAGGCAAAAATATACATCTCTTGACCATTGTTGTCATACCAAAAAAATGTGGAAAGTCCTTGCCCAACAACGGATAAATGATGTGAACAAACCATATCCCTAACGGGCATTTCATTGACAATGTCGATTGAAAAAGTTCATGTTACGGCAGATGCAAGTTTCCCACGTTCGATGTCAACTAGTTGATGTATGTAGGACAAGGATGATGGGATAAGGACATGCCCAACTACAACTGAGTTGTTTGCGAGCCACGACTAGCGGATTTGGTCAATGCTGACATCCTTTGAGTGATGTGACACAAGTCAGGGGCGATACGGTTAGGATGGAAACCAATGTCATTGCCACGCTCCTAGTGTGGCTTATGTTGATTACCCTAAGCAGATTAGTCTTTAGCTATGCTCCATTTGTGGGCAGATGCTGTGATTATCACCCTAATCAACACTGCCACAACGTTCTTCTACCTCGTTATTGTCCCATGTCGCTTCCCCAAAGCGCACCCACACTCTGTGCTCATGTTAACCTGACGTAGGTGGATACAAAGTTCGGCCTAACCAATGCACATGTATGACCTGATCAATGCTGCAAGGGTTGGTTTAATGTTGCGTTCTATGCGCACACATAACATGCTTGATAGAGCGTACATGGCATATAAGATTCGTTAGGCCTTCGGTTGATTCTGTCTTTATTAGCCGATGTCGCTCGCCAAAGCACCACAAGACATTTGGCGGAATGGTGCCTCTATTTTCGACATCACGATTGTATTCCTTAGCCAAAATTTTAAACACACACCGGTATAATGTGCATGATTTGGTTGATATTGTAGTCGTGTCCGACGATGCTTTCCCATATTTACCTAAAACCTACATCAGATGCATGAAGACCTCAGGTGATGCTCCCTATTCATGCTCGATGTCTACTGTCCAATGCACATAGGCCGCAACACAATGTCGCCCAGAGACCAGCGTATGCCCACACACCAGCCTAATGAGTACAACCCCTGTGGATGATGTTTCCTGCAAATGTTGATGTTATCTTGCGATGCGCCCATTGCAAAGACTTACGTCGCCGAGTGTCAGAACACGCTATGGCTGATTGCATGCAGGCCTCACTATTGGTTGCGTTTCTTGGCAGGTTATCTATGGTCGATGCAGGCAAGTTACACTTATGATGCTAGCAGATTTCTTAAACCATAACTATAGCATCCCAACTAATATGCACAGCGTAAGGGCTGATGGGTTGCCACTTGTATGATGGTACATTCTATTTAGATGACGTAGTTGTTTCCTAGATGTTCACATACCATGTATGTGCATCAAGCCTGGTTGAGGTTCCATGCCATTGGTTAATCGTACTCTTGGCTTACTGACCACATGCTACATTGGATAGTGCAGGCTTTGGCTATTTTCTTGTTGTTTGGACGACATCTTACACTGATGTATGCAGGCTCGGACGATAATTGCAGGACACAGCCGCTGTCGCCAACAAAATGATATGTACCAAGGGCTACAGATGATGGTGTGGATGGAGCTACATTGACGGTTAGAGTGATGTGTGAAGGATCTGGAGGCATTGTTGCAAGCTACTTTCGATATCTGATAGACCGTACATGTAGCTGTTCCGGACGCGTTGCGGTGGTAGCCTATGTCAAACGCTTTCGACTAACCATTGTGCAACCCAAGGTAATTCGAGATAGGTGTATGGACTATGTTTTCACGTCGGGCTGACCATGTGTGCATACAAAAGCCAATAAGGGGCAAGGAATCGCTTGATATTTCATCATAGCATTTTGTGTAGACCAAGGAAGATTCAAGCATTCCACGCTAGATAATGACTAAACGATGTTCACATACCATGGCCGATACGGGCAATCCATGGCCAACATCGTCTAATTGATTTGCATAGTCCAGGAGTGATATATGTAGGCCTTTGTTGATGTTGCATGCCTTTGGCCGATGTCGCTTTCTAGATGTGCACACACGACGTTCGTGCATGCAAGCCCTTGAAGAAGCCGCATGCTATTGGTGGACATCCCTTTCCATGTACGCACATTTCAAAACCATGTTTTCTAGCGTAGTTATAGATGAATGCTATTGGCTGACGTCGCTTACCAGATGAGCACATGCCACATTAGATGTGTGAAAGCCTTGGCTGATATTGTATGCACGGAAAGGGAGATTCAGGCATTCCACATCCGGAAATGACTTAGCAATTTGAATAATATACGACCGATGCGGGCATTCCACTGCCAACTTTGACTAAACGATGTGCAAAGGTTGTGATGAAAATAGGCGGTGTACGAGCAATGTCTCCCTACAGTTATTGGTTTCTGTTTGCTGATGTCATGCAAGTCGTTACCGGATGCCAATGTTTCCCAGCTGATGTGAGCACGCCACGACACATGTGTGCAAGCCTTGGCTTATACCGCCTTTCAATGGACGACGTTAGTTGCCTGATATCCACATGACACGCCTGATTAGTGACCTAATTTGAGCTTTTGATTCCGTTGCGTGGATTTTTAAATAAAGGAGTAGACATCAGTTTTTCTAATGATTCATAATGAATATGTACAACCAAAATATGCATGTTTGAAGGTACAAAGTCACAATAACTTCAAAAAATAACTTTTTTATAAGTAAAAAATAGTTTCCATGACAGTTTTTATTTGTCATTTTGTTTGGAGTATCAATCATAAACCATAGAAACAGTATGGAAAAATTAAGAAAAAAAGCCAAAAATTCACGACAACATATAATAACTTTAAATGCAATAATATTGACAAATTTTTTTATTTTATATTTTGTTCGACAATCTAGAAAATGAGTAATTTATGGATAAAAAGTAGGAAAAATATGAAAAAAATATAAAATTACACCCGAGAATTTACAAAATAAATATGAAGGTAAACATTAAATGTCGACAAGTTTTAATTGTTATTTTTTTGGTAAATCCATAAATTGGTTAAGTCATGAATAAAAAATATGAAAAAATAAGTATAAATTTAATTTCTCCAAAATAAATAATAAATATTATGTCCTCAAATTCATCATTTAAATATTCTTTTTTTATTTTTTTTTATTCGGAATCCACAAATTGGTAATTAAATTGTTGTATACAAAAATTTTTGAAAAATAAGAAAAAAATAAAAAAATTAATGCAAAAAAATCACCATTAAATATAGTACCATTTGAATCCCAAAACATCAAACATTTTTTTACTTTTATTTCTTTTGTAATCCCTAAAATGGTAATTAATGGATAAATAAAGGATAAAACATTTTTTAAAATATAAAGTTTAAAGCCCGAAAATTCAAAATAAATATAGTAACATAATTTCAATATTTTTTTAGTTTTACGTAGTAGATAAATCTTGAAAAAGGGTAATTCCCTTCATAAATATAGGAAAAACATATAATTTACGTCAAATAATAACATTTTGATATAGTAACCTTGAATTGAACAATTTCTTAGATTTATTTTTGTTCTGCAAATATTGAAAATACTTAATTCACTAGTTAAAGATAGTAAAGAGAAAATATTATAAATTTAATGACAAAAATTCACAAATAAATGTTGTTGGACGTCGCTCATCTGACAAGTGCAAGGCACAAATAATTATGGTAAACAAGTCAAGCATCGACTTATCGAAGTGTGCACGCCATATGGAATTTGCTAGGCCACTCCTGACTTCAGCAGATTGATGTGTGTAGTCTAGAAATATATTGGTTGGCCACGTACGACTTCACCAGATCAATATGTGCAGGCTACGAACAGTGTTGATGTACACGTCCAACATCTACTGATTGATGTGTGCAAGCTAGAGACGATTGGTGTAGCTAACGTCCCATGTTAGTTTAATGTTGTGTGTAGGCTAAAGGCGATGCGGTAAATCCATGTCTAATATCGGATGAACATTGTGTGCAGGCCAAAAGGTATGTGGGAGAAAGTCTGAAATGTTTAAAAAGTCATGTGTGCAGGGCCTTAAGGAGAAAAGAAAGGTCAAGCTCCATGTTGACTAACTGTCTTTTTGGCAAAAAGGCGATGGGCGCAAGCAACACTATATGTCTCATAACCGTTGTTTTGCAGGTCAAGGGAAATACGGGCAGTCCATTCCTAATAACCATTAAGCGATGTGCAAAAGACCAGACATATTCGGGCAGCCCATGACCGAAGTCCATTAAAAAAAATGAAAGCTACGAACGATGCTAGCTGCCCATTGTCGATGTGTCTTACCCAATTCTTAAAAGCCTTTGCTTATGGTTCCTTCCATTAGATGACATCGATTTCATCCAGATGATTCACACACGCCAAGGGTTATGAGTTTTTGCGTTGGAAAATGCTACATGCATATTTCTGACATAGCTTGCTAGTTCACCAAAACCACGTTAGATGTGTGAAGACCTTCATAGAAGCTGCATGTTGTCACCTTGTCGATGCATGAAATCTTACAACAATGTCGACCAATGGACGTGCCCACCCACACCTGTCAAATTGTAATTCATTGACCTTGCTATGTTTCCTTGCCCATCTCGATGCTTCCTGCTAATACCTTAGGTCCAATAACAATTGTGATCGAGAGTGGACACCAACACGCATATGTGAGGCTGCAGACCTTTGCTATTGCTTCTGTGGTTAGTTGATTTTGATTTGATGCATCAAGGCCACAACCGATATCTCCTGGCTGATGTGCTCACACCATGGTTAAAGTCACCTAGTAGATGTACAAATGATATGATTGATGGATAGAGGCCTTCACATATGTTGCATGTCATTGGCTGATGTCACTTTCCATATGCTCACATTCCACATACGTGCATGGACACCCTTGCTAATTGTGCATGCAATTGACCAATTATACTTGCAGGATAAACATATTCCACGTTTGTACTTGTACGACTTGGGTGAAGTTGCATGCTATAAGACAACGTCACTTTCTAGTTTCCCATACCTCACGTCAAATACATGCATTGGGATGATGTAACCTGGCGTAGGCTGACGTCAGTAGACCAATGTGTGCAGGCTACAGATGATGCTCGGAGGCCACATTTGATGTCAACATACTGATGTGCCAAAAATCTATGGACAATGTTTTGAGGCCACGTTCGACGTCGACAATCCAATGAATCCACTCTACAGATGAGTTTCACCACCAAGTCGACATTCATTGACAGATTAATGTCGTGCAACCCTACGGGGCGGAGAAAGATTGGCAATGGGTGGAAGCCTAGGTTCGATGTCAGTTGACCATTTGTTGCATTCAAAAGGAATTGCGGGCAGCCAACATTCGACATCGGAAGTCCATTATTGAGAGGACAAAGGCGATGCAGGCATGCCATGCATTCCGTTGACTACCCGTAGTATGTGAAGGCCTGACCCAGGTTAGGCGGGAGAGAACATACCCGATTTTTTAATTTTCAGCTGATTGTAGTCTGTAGGCCAATAGCGTTATGGGTAGTCCATGCCTCACAATGAATGAGCGATATGCACAATGCACGAACAATATAGGAAGCCAATGACTTATATCTCTTGGATGATACTTCTTGCCATTGGCCGACATATTTTGCTCGAAGTGCAAATTCCTTGAAAGATACTTCCTATCGTTACATGACAGCGATGTTACCTAGTCGATGTGCACACACCATGGCTCATCCGTGTAGGTCGTGGTTGATGCTTCATGTCATTGGCTGACATAACTTTCTCAATAAACACTAGCAATGGATGACGTTGCCTTTCGTTGGCCGATGCTAGCCTAGCAATTTGCACAAGCACATCCGATGTAGGTAGTCCACGATAGAAGTCACTTGAGCACTTGTAAGTACAAGTATGTGCGGCAGCCCACGTCCAATGTGGCTTCTAGACGTTGGTGGGCAATTGAAGGGTTGATGTGCGGAGTCCAAGCTTGATGAACAACTTATGAGATGCAACATGCCACGGGTTATGGCCATAGTCACACCCAAAGTCTGATGACCATTGTGGGCAGGCAAAAGGCGATGCATAGAGGTAACGCTCGACGTACGTTGACCATTGTGTGCAAATTTTGGGCAATGTAGACAATCCACACATGATAATTACTGAGCAATGTGCAAAAGTTTAGGAAGATCTAAGCATTCCATGGAAAACATCAGTTGAGATTTGCGCAAAAGACAGGACAAATGTTTCTTCGCTGATGCCGCTTTTTGTTGGATGATGTCGCTTGTCCGAAGTGCACATTTCTTTGTTAATGTTGCATATCATTATCTAACGATGATGTAATCTTGTTGATGTGCACACACAAGGTAGATGTGGGCCAGGTCTTTGGCTACTGTTCTTGTGTAGCCGATATCACGCTTTTCTCGATGCCTCACTATCTACGAAGCTGCTTCTACATGGTCAAAGTAATGTCGCTTTGGCAGATGCACGCGTGCTTCACGTTAATATGTGCAGCAAAACTGTGTTGATGAGCCTGCATGTCTAGTTTGCTGATGTCGTTTACCCAATGCCCATATTCCACGTCAAATGCGTGGCCTGATGGAGCTCTTGATTCCGTAACACGGATTTTACTTTGAGCAGTAGACATCATTTTTCCAGATATTCATAATTAACATGGTAAAACCAAAGATGCACGTTCTAAGGTATAAACAAGCATTAGCTTTCACCAAAAAAATTTTATATGTAAGAAATAGTTTTTTTTTTGTATTTATTTGGGTTATGCCGAAAATAAGTATTTGATTAATAAAACATATGAAAAATATAAAAATAATGCCAAAAATTCACAAATATATATAATAACATAAATAAAACAAGATTCAAAAAACTTTCAATTTTAGTTTTGTTCAGTAAATCCCAAGATATGAATTTAATTTCATGAAATAAACCAATAAAGAAAATGTAAAAAAAGATAAAATTAGAGCCCAAAATTCGCTGATAAATATAGTATCCTTAAACTTTTCATAACTTCACTAATTTTTAATTTTATTTTCGTTGTTTAAATCCTCAAAAGTGTGGGTTAATTCTTGAATATAAAAAATATTGAAAAAAAAATAAAATTAACGTTACAAATCACAAATAAAAATTTTAACCATACATTAATCAATTAAAACATAGTTTTTAAAATTTAAAAAATTTTCGATTAATATTGGAAAATGGGTAATTTATTAATAAAAAATAAGAAAATTACAAAAATTAATTCCAAAAAATTAATAAATAAATATAGTTCTCATAAATTTAGCAATTTTTATATTTTTATTTTTCGTTGGCAAATCCCGAAATGGGAATTATTAATCAAAAATAGGAAATATGAAATAAATTATAAAATAAAAACTAAAAATTCAGAAATATATATTGAAACCATAAATTCAATAATTTCATAAATTTTAATTTTTAAAATATGACGTAAAAATTAAAAAAACTATAAAAATAAAATTTAAAAAAGAATAAAAGTCAGAACAATATGAAAATGCTCGAAAATATGTCTTAAGATGTGAAACTTATGATAGGACTACATATTTGTACAAATAAAAGATTTTTCAAAAATTGTACGAATCATTAACGAAATGAAATTTGTAAGAATGAACAAAGTAAGACAACATATTGAGATTCAATGATTAAAAATATATGAATATGTTGTTATGCAAAAAGGATGTTTGACACTATTTTCATTTTTGTTCGGAATGGACATCCCCACGTTTTCGACTAGACCTCGATCAATGTTGTTCAGGCAATCTTTCTTGTCAAGTGAGTGCAGTGGAAAAACAATGATGGTAGACAATTCTAATGTTGGCATACAGATATGTGAAGGCTAATGACGATGAGAGAAGGTCACATCCAACGTCGACTAACCGATGTGTGAAGACTACATACGATAGTTGCAGCCCATGCTTGAAATTAGCTGACTGTTATGTGCATGCAAAAGGCGATGTAGTCAGGCTACGTTTGAATCGTCTGACCATTGTGTGTGGCCAAAGGAGATGCAAAGGGCCACGTCAAATATCAGTTGTCTATTTTGTGCAGGCCAAAGGTAATGCAGGAAGGTATAGCTCGACGTCGAGTGACTGATATGCAGGCTAAAGGATGATGGAGCAGGCAACTCCCGATATGTTGTGACCAATATTTAAAAGTCAAGGGTTGTGCGGGCAGTCCACACTGATGAGTTATGAGCGATGTGGATAAGCCACACAAGATTCGGAAAATCCATGGTCGATGTCTGTAGAAAAATATGTAGGCTATGGCGATTGAGGGCAGCCCACATCTGACGTCGATTGTCAGTTACGCAAAGGCCAAAGGAAACATCAGTACCTCAATGTGTGAAGGCTACGAACGATGTTGCAAGACCACTTCCTACATTGACAGATGGATCTACCTAGGATATGTAGGATGTTGGGAGGCGACAATCATCGTTGAGAGTTGTCACATATGTTGCTTGTTTTTGGCAGACAACGCTTGGTCGAAGCGCACATGCCTTGGTAGAATATGTTTGTAATTGCCTAACGTTGATTCGCCCAACTGATGCACACACACTACAACTCATGTGTATAGGCATTGTCTAATGCTGCATTCCATTGGCCAACATCACTTTTCATATGCGCACAAGAAACAGATGAAGTTGCCTTCTATTGGACAACGCCGTATTAGCGATATGCATAAGTCACGACTGATGCAGGCAGTCCATGAGCCTGTCAGTTGAGAAATGTGCAAGCTACGATTGATGAGCGCAACACAAGTATAACATTATTTTGCCATTCTGTTCAATCAAAGGGTCATTCGTTGATGCCAAGAACAATTACCGCTGAGAGATGTGAAAAAGCAACACTCTATTCAGAGGGTACACGCCCTACGTAGGTTGAACAATGTTCACAGGCCTCAATAGATGTGACAATCCATGACCAATGTCATTTGGTGAATGCCACTTTCTTTTGTTCGATGAAGCTTGCCTGAAAAACAAATGTTTTTCCTAATGATGTCAGTTATTGGCCGTCACCAATGTCACCTTTCTAAAGTGCACAAGCCACATCTATGCAGTGAAGTTCTTTTGTTTGATGTTTCCTGGCCATTGGACAGCTCACTTGCGTGAGGTGTCACACAAGGCACTTAGCTAATATTGGAAAGTTTTAGCCCTATTTAGACACTCAAGTCTATGCAGACCCACCACGATCAGTGCGTGTAGGCCTTGATGTGCTGACACTCAATTAGCAATGTTGCTTTTCTACTGTGAATATGTCACGTTAAGATTAGATGATGTTTTTCGATGTGTCGCTTTCAGATGATGTGAAAAAAACTTTGTTGATTATGTGACTTCCATTACAAATGTCTATATGATGATGCATGATACCATAACCTATTTCCCTTGTCGAATTGCACTGTCAATACCACTAATACTCATTCATGGAAACCTATTTGATGTAGCCTGCCATTGGTTAGATGCAAATACACGATTATAGATGTATGCAGGCCTAGAAAAGACGTTGCGGTATTTTCTAAGTCGCTTGCCCAAAGCGCCCAAGAGCATTTACTGATTTACTATATGAGGTTTGCCAATTAAAGTGTTAGTCGATGCACACATAACCACAGCTGATGCATTCACCCTGGCGGACAGTTGCATTACATTCGAGAATTAGCATTATTTTATGTGCTATGTATTGGCGACAATCGATGTCGCTTAGCCGATGCACTTCATCACAAGTAATGTATGCATGCCTTTGATGAAAATGCATGGCGTTTTCTGACATCTCTTCCCAGATGCGCATAAACCATATTAGATGCATGAAATCCTTGGCTGATGCTTCTTGGAATAGTCCAATATCGCTTGCCAGATGCATGCAAGTCAGGACTGAAGTCGCCCATCTAATTTCCATATGCCAAGTTTTATATGTGCAAGTCTTGGCTAATGGTGCATGTAATTTGTCTATGAAACCTTGCTGATACGTCATGCAAGGACTGATGTCTCGAGTTGATGCATACCTTCACGGCTATGCATGCAAGCTTTGTGTGTTGCTTCCTATCACTATCCGATGTCTTTTGGCTTATGAGTGAATGCTTTGACCTTTTTTAGTTGATTTGCTTTGAAAATGGTTGAAGCCTCCTAGAGGATCTGCACACGACACGACTGATGTGTGCAAACCTTTGATGAGGATACATGCAGTTGGGCAATGTGTCTTTCCAGATGCACACATGCCATGTTTGTGCATGCAGGATTTGGCTAATGTCACAAACCATTGGATGATGTCTCATTCCATATTCTGAAATTCCACGTCCGTGCCTGCAGGATTTGGCTGAAATTGTATGCGATTGGCCGAGGTTGCTTTCCACATATACACATGCCACACCAGATGCATGGAGGACTTGGCTGATGTTGTCACCCATTTGTCGACTTATGCATACTAATGTTTGGAGGTTACGCACCATGCTTAAAGGCCACATTTGACGTGTGTAGACAGATGTGTACATGATATAGACAAAGCTGATAGGTAATATTTGACGTCAACGATCGATAGAAGGATGTTCTCCTATGAAAATGAAAAGGACCTTTGTTTTTGATGCATTAAAGAGTGAGTGAGTAATGATTTTTCTTGCTTGTGTGCTTTGAGGGCTAAAAGGATTTGATGTCATTTGAAATGTGATATGAAAGTGCTCTTTTACACCTGAAAGACCTTGTTGTGATTAAATTAGTAAAGAGCCCCTAAATTCTAATGTGTAAGAGGAATATTCCCAACTAGGGATATTATAGAACCCTAAAATGAAGTATAACGGCTGTAGAGCTCAACATATTTTTCTTAAATTTTTACTGTCTAAATAATTCTTAAAATAATATATAGTATATTAGGCAGAGATTAAATCATATAAGAGGTATTGGAAATTCAAACGTTAAGGGATATACGACTAACACGTTCGATAAATACTAAGTCACCTAGCATTGCCTTAATATGTGGTTACTATGTGTGATATGGGTTTTTCATTATCGTAAGGTTTGAAAATGTATAGTATAGTTATATAGGCAGAGTTAAAAGTGCTAAAGTGATATATACGCAATGGCGTTTTGTTATGTGAGTCTTGGATGATATTGCATTTCTCAAGATGACGTCTCTTCCTAGATGCGCACATGACACATCTGTTCGTGTAGGCCTTGGATGAAGTTCCATGCCATTGGATAACATCGCTTCCTCGATGAGCACATGCCACGTTTGATGCGTGCAGGACTTTGCGGATTTTCTTATCATTTGATGACATCTATATACCGATGTGTATAGGCTACCGATGATGCTGGGAGGACACTTCTGATGTCGGCACATCAATGAGTACAGGATACAGACGATGCTGGAAGGCCACTTTCGACGTTGGTAAAGCGATGTGTGAAGGGTATGGAGGATGTTGTCATGCTATGTTCGACTTGGGCACATCGATGTGTGCAGGCTTCAGAAGAGGTTGGCAGCCCATGTCAAAAATTGGCTGACTATTTTTTCTAGCCCAAAGGTGAATCGAGCAAACTACATCTGACATGGATAAACCATAGTGTGCAGAGCGAAGGCGATGCAGGCATGGAATGCATGATGTCATCATACCGTTGTGTGCGGACTGAGAAGATTCAAGCATTCCATGATCGACAATGACTAAGAGATGTGCATTTATGACGACCAATGCCAACAATCCATGAGCAACGTCAACTAAGTGATGTGCATATGCCGCGATTTATGGTTGTAAACATCACTTGCAAGATGTCAACATACCACATTCGTGCATGCAGGCATTGGTTGATTTTGCCTGCTATTTGCTGACGACCCTTGCAAGATAAGCATATTCCACATGGACTAAGTAATGTGCACAGGCCACGACCAATACATACTATAAAAAATCAATGTCGCCTTACTATTGACGCTTTTTGTTGGCCGACATTGTTTTCTTGAATCACACAGGTCTTTGTCAATTGTGCATCTCGTTGCCCGATGTTGCGCAACCAATATGCACACGCCATGACACATGCGTGCCGACCTTGGATTATATTGTCTTTGATTGGGTGATGTTGCATGCCCGATATCCATATGACACGTCTGATGGATGGCCGACATGGAGTTTTTGATTTACGTTTGTACATGCATTTTGACTTTTGAGAGTAACATCCTTTTTTTAAAGATTGCATAAGACATGTACAACTCAAATATGCTTGTGTGAAGGTATTTACACAGATTAACTTTCACACATAAACTATTTTATAATAAAAAAAAATAGTTTCAAACCATATTAATTTTGAATTTTAATAGGAATCCAAAAAATGATAATAAAACATAGGGAAAATAAAATAAAATGCATATAAAAATAACACAAACATTTTACGAATAAATATAGTAACCTTAAACGCAATAGTTTTGACTATTTTTTTTTATTTTGTTTGATCAATCTAGAAAAATAGTAATTTATGCATTAAAACGAGGAAAACTATAAAAAAAATATGAAATTACCCAAAAATTCACAAATAAATATAATAACCTTAAATTCAACAATATTCAACAATTTCTTTAATTTTTAATTCAGTTTGGTAAATTTGACCTAAACTGTGTAAATTAGATTGAATAATAAATAATATAAAGTTATTTAATAGCATAATTCATCCAAAAATTTCAAAAATAAATATAGTATCCTCAAATTCAACTATTTCAACTTTTTATTTTAAAACTTTATTCTTGTTAAGTAATTTCAAATATAGGGAATTCATTAAGAGAAAATATGAAAAAATTAAACATTTACATAACAAATTCACAAATAAATATAGTAACAATGAATTCAACAATTTCAATATTTTCCTTAGTCTTTATATTAGTGGCAATCTACAAATTAGTAAGTTGATTAAAATATAGGAAAAATATTTTTTTAAAATATAAAGTTAACGCCAAAAATTCAAAATAAAATATAGTAACCATAATTTCAACAATTTCAAAAAAAGAATTTATTATTTACTTTTATACGGTAAATCTCGAAAAAGGGTAATTCATTAATAAAAATAGGAAAATATAAAATTAACGCAAAAAATTCACAAATAAATATAGTAACCTAAAATTCAACAATTTCACGAAGGATGATGTTGGAAGGCAAAGTCCGACGTTACAAAATTGTTTTATGCAGGTCTAAAGAGAAAGGAAAGTCCAAGACCTACGTTGGATGACCATTTTTCTTGTAAAAAATTGATGGGTACAGGCAACTCCCGATGTTGCCTAACTATTGTTTGCAGGCAAACGGTGATGTAGGTAGTCTACACTTGATAACAGTTAAGCGATGTGCAAATGCCACGGCATATTCGTGTAGTCCATAATCAATGTCAGTTTAGCAATATCCAGGTTACGACCTATTCAAGCTGCCCATGTCCACCTTTATATGGTCATTCTGTGTATGCAAGGCGATTTCGGAAGGACAAATTGATGATTGTTGTGTGATATACAAATGCCACAGATGATGCACCAACCCATGAAAATAATCTCCTAGACGATGCCGCTTAATTTTGCTTGATGTCACTTGTTTGAAGTAAACTAGGCTTGGCTAATCTTGCCTTTCGTTGGTCGACGTTGATGTCGCCCTGCGGATGTGCACACGTCACAACTGATGTGTGCATGCATTGTCAGATATTTTCTCCCATTTTCCAGCGTCTCTTTACCGAAGAACACAAGTCTTGACTTATAATACTTGACGATGCAAATCTCTTCCAATCGATTTAAACACACCACGAGCTACGTATTGAGGAACTTGTAGATCTTGCATTTTATTGCAGAAGTTTGCTTTCCGGATGTGCACATGCCATGTTAGATGTGTGAAGGCCTTGTCTTTTGGTTATTGCCATTCGCATACCCACCACGGGTTATGCGTGCATGCCTTTGAAAATAGTACACACAGTTGTTCAAAATCGCTTGCTAGATGCGCATAAACCACATTCATGTTTGAAGAACTTTAAAGATACTTCCTGTTATTGACAACGTAGACTTTCCAATGCATAAAATCTTACAATAATATCGCACCCAAGTCGATCGTCCCTATGTGTATTGAATGATGCAAGTTGCAGGAATTGAGGGAAAGTGTTTGTCTACCATTGATCGAGGTCTCCTTGTAGTGCAGAAGGTCACGCCATAATGTCACTAAGTCGATACCCACATCTTAGGTGATTATCATGAATGGACATTTGGCTATTGCCCTTTGTTGTAGTTATGTTTGATTTAATGATTTGTGTATGACACAACCGATGTTGCTTGGATGATGTGCTCAAACCATGGTTGAAGTCACCTAGCCCATGTGCACACGACATGATTGATGCATGGAGGCTTTAGCTGATGTTGCATATCATCATGTGATATCGTTTGCCATATGCACACATGCCACGTCCGCGCATGGACACCCTTTCTAATTTCCAATGCCAATGGCCGATAACACTTGAGGGATACACATATTCACAAATACATACATCAACCTTAATTTAAACAATTTCAAAAGTTTTTAAATTTCTATTTTTATCTGTTAATCACGAAAATGAATAATTGATGAATTAAAAAAAAGGAAAATATGACAAAATATCAAATTAGTGCCCAAAATTTCACTTGTATATATAGGAATCTTAAATCAAATGATAACACTAATTTTTTTAATTACTATTTTTTTTTGGTAAATCTTGAAAAATTTAACTAAAGGAAAATTAACGCAAAAAATTCACAAATAAATATATTAACATAAATTTAGCAAATTCATTATTTTTTAATTTCAATTTTGTTTGTTAAATCATGAAAAAAGGGTAATTCATGACAAAGATATGTAATTAACGCTAAAAATTCACAAATAAAATTTAAAGATAGTCTATGGTCTACACTGACTAAGTGATGCGCACAAGGCACGATCAATGCGGTAAATACATATTCAATATTACAGAGAAACATCCACAAGCCATGACCGATGTGGGAGGTCAATGGTTTATGTCACCTAGCAGAGGCCGCTTCTTATTGGTCGACGTTGTTTACCCAAAGCATACATGACTTTTAAGAAGCTTTTTTTCCTTGCCTGATGCGAACGACCGCAAACTGATATGCACACACCACGACTCATGTTTGTAGGCCTTGTCTAATGATGCATTACATAGGCGAACATCACTTTCCCAACGCACACTAGAAACAAATGATGATGCCTTCCATTGGCCGAAGCACTCTTAGCGATATGTACAAGCAACGGCTGTTGAAGGTAGTCCACTAACGACATAACTTCAGAAATGTGCAAGATATTATCGAAGAGGGAAGCGCCGTCTAACAATTGTTGTCCATTGTGTGCAGGCCAACAGTGATGTGGGAAGGCGTGACAGAAATTTCAATTGAGTGATAATGTGCCAATGCTCAGGTGCCGATTTTGGACGTCCACGCCTATGCGGCTCAATTGACTGTGACACAAGCCTCAACCGGAAGTGGGAAGTCCATGGCCAATATCTTCTGACGAATGCCACTTTCCATTGGACGATTGAGCATGCCAAAAACACAAATTCCTTAGCTAATAGTGTCTGTTTTTGGCCAACAATAATGTCATCTTGCTGATGTGCACAATCCAAAACTATTGCATGAAGGCCTTGGTTGATGCTTCCTGGTGTTGGACAACGTCACTTTCCTGAAGCACACATGATTTTGCTGATGTTGTTGATGTTAGCAAATGTAAATATTAGCCAGTCGATGAAGACCTTCCACAATCGATGAAGTAGGCCTTGGATAGTGCTGCATTCCATTGGCCAATGTTTCTTTCGAGATGCACACATGTAATGTTAGATGCGTGCATGCCTTGGCTTATGTTGCCTGCCATTGACAGAAATCGTTAACCTGACGATCATAATTCTTTGTTGATGGTGCCTTCTATTGGATGACATTGATATCTCTTAGCTAATGCAAATACGCCACAGGTTATGAAGATCTCCCTTGATTTTAAGGCAACATGATATTGTCCGATAGTCGCATTTTTTGATAGGTAGTTAGACCTTGATAGTATGCTTCCTGCCATTTCCTGATGTCGCATGGACGATGCTTGTGGCATGACCTATTAAAAACCGAATAGATGCAAACACGTCAACAAACTATTGCATGCAAAACTTATTGATGCAGCCTTACATTAGTTGATTTCGTAGAGTCGATGCACCACATACCGGACAAATTTAGCAGGACTTGCTTTTCGTGGAGTGCTATTGAGCTGAACATCGATTGCCAAAGTGAACAAGCGTTGCTTAATGATTTGGACTTGGATGATAAAAAGGTTGCCCAGTCAATGCACACATGCCACGGTTCAATGCATTCACGCCGTGGCTTATGCTGCATTTATTTTGCGAATGTCCCATGTTTGATGCGCACATGCCATGTCAAATTCTTGGCAGACAGTGGCTATGCTACCTGCATTGTGTTAAAAGTCTCTTTCCCTAAGGGAACAATCCTTGGCTGAGGGGTTTGAGGTTGTTGGTGATGTGATGAGAATCGCTCAGCCGATGCATCACATAGACAAACAGATAATGCATGGCTGCCTTTGATGATGAGGCATGTCGTTGTTGTACAACGTCTTTTGCCAGATGTAAATGCAAACTACGTTTTAGACTCGTGAATACGTGGCTAATTGCTGCCTGCCATTGGGCTAACATCATCTGGACCATTATGCATACAACTAAAGTAGTCCAAGTAATTTGGACATGCCAAATAATTGATGTAGGTGGAAGCCTATGTCGATGTTAGGACATATTCATGTTTGTGATTGGCACAGGACAATGCCCGCAGTCAGACTTATTGTTGTCGAGTCGATGCAACCACAAAAGGTTTGAGCGTGCATGAGTTGTGTGTTGCTGCCTCCCATTGCCGATGTCTTTTACCGGATGCGTGCATTCTATAGTTTATATTGTTAGAGGATGTGCTCAGACCACGGTTTGAAGGTGCCCAATAAATGTTCAAATGACACGATTGATGTGTGAGGAACTTGGATGAGGTTACATACATTGGGTGACATCTGGTTTCGAAATGCACACATTTACTATGTATTTGTGATGTAAGGATTTGAGCTGATGTTGCGCACCGTTGGGCTCACATCTCATGTGATATACACACACTCCACATCAGGGTTTGTGTGCAGATTCTATTGAATTGTTGCCCTTGTGACGTTTTTTTTTACATAGTGCAAATGCGACACAAGATGCACCAGGATTGGCGT
This sequence comes from Solanum habrochaites, assembly GCA_027704765.1. Taxonomy (NCBI): domain Eukaryota; kingdom Viridiplantae; phylum Streptophyta; class Magnoliopsida; order Solanales; family Solanaceae; genus Solanum; species Solanum habrochaites. Next base: position 43,108 of record JAKWJA010000748.1, read on the forward strand.
AATGTTGTCACCAGTTGGTCGTGACATCTACATCACTAATATGTTCATTCTAGACATGAGGTCGTGTCCGGTCAACAAGTATGTCAGGTGACCGATGTGTGTAGGCTATGACAAGCTTGAAAGCACATTCGAAGCTGTTAGACTACTTGTGTGCAAGATACGAAGAAGATGTTGGCAGGAAATTTTTGATGTTATTACAAGATCATGTGTGTTGTTTCTAGACGATGTTGGTAGTGCATGTTTTGAGGTAGGTGAAGTTGGGCTCTTGAGTAAAGGTGATTGGTGCAAAAAAATTTCAAGTCTCCTCAGCGTGTTTGTAGTCGAAGGGTGATGTAGATCCATGCCCGGAAGACAACTAAGCGTTTGTGAACAAGGCCACGATTATGGAACTTATTTAAGATGGGTTGACGTCGATTGAGGAATGCGTTGGCTTACAAATGATTTTAGCAGCCCCAAAATACGACGATCGGTGGTCCATATATGTGAAGGTCAATGTCTATGGAGAAAGGCACGAGCGTGACGACCGTGGGTGATATGAACCAGGACTGAGGGTATTGGGGCTGGTCCACATCCGATGTACCTGAACAATGGGTACCGGTTGGACCAATCAGACAATCTACGACCAGTGTCGCCTAGCCGATGTCTCTTTCGTGAACCAATGTTTCGGGCCGATTGTTACATAGGTGTGAAACCAGTGGTGCATCGGCCCGATGCAACAAGATATGGTCTTAGTGGTCTAGTTGATTTGCACAAGAACATATGAGCTGCAGGCCTCAGCTAATTGTTGCATCTCATTGGCAGGACTTCGCTTTCCGAGGTATCATGCCCTGCAATGCATGCATGCCTTGTTGATCGTCACATACATTGGGCAAAACGTTGTTTGCAAGATTACACTCATTATCATCCCGCTTTCTGGACTTTTTTGAAACCGCATTGCCATTGGGACGTACAATCTTTTGCCAAATGCTCACATCCACGACAAATTGCATGAAGCCTTGGAAGATGACAAGTTGTGGCCGATATTTGCGAAACGATATGTTGTAGGCACAAATGATGATGACAGGTATTATGTACAACCTAAAGGAAGTGTGGTAGGCCAAAAGCCCGATGTACGCTGACCCTAGTGTGCAGGAAAAAAAAGGTTGGCAAGCAGGCCACATCGAACATGGAATTTTCCATTGTGTGCATGAGAGCAAGGCGATGCAGGAAGGCACTGTCGAATATTAGTGACTGATGTGCAGTTGCAACGGCGATTGCAAAAAAAAAAAAAAGACAGGTGGACAATCGACATTGTGAAATATTGTGCATTGCAAAGCAGATTAGGATAGGGGCAGGCAAACACCAAACGTTCCTTTGATTCCATTTGCGGCCAAAGTAGTTGGGTGGTATAAGCAACACCGTACGTCTCCTGACCATTCTTTGCCATACCAATAAAAGAAGCGGGAAAGTCAATCCCCAAAATATCTTAATTTAGTGCACAAAACTATATCTTTAAATGGGCATTTCAAGGCCGAGGTCGATTGAGGAAAATTTCATGTTATACAGATGCGGGTCCCCTTACGTCGATGACAACGTGTTTTTGTATTGTTAGGATCAGGATGATGGGAGAAGGACATCGCCAGCATACCACCGAGTTGTGTGCAAGGAACATCGTACTAATGCGGTGGTCCTGCTTATGCCTTGAGGATGTGGCACAAGGAAGGGCTGATACTGTAGTCTCTAAAAACAAATGTTTTTTGGCCAATGCCTCTATTTTTGACATCGATGGCACCTAGCCAATTAACATACTCAATGAGGTATATATGATGACGTGGATGATCGTTGGTTTCTTGTGAAGATGATGCTTTCCAGATGTACACAAACCACGTCAGATGCATGAAGACCTTAGGTGATGATCCCTGGCATTGGTCGACGTCTCATGTCTTATGCGTATATCCAAAAACCAATGTCGCCCAGAGTTTGCCCACACACCATGCCTTATGCGTAAAATCCTTGAATGATGTTGCCTGCCAATGGTTGATGTCACCTGGCCGATGTGCACATGCAAAGACATACGTTGCTGAGTTGATACACAAAGGCCATGACTGATGCATGCAAGCCTTCGCTATTGATGTGTTCCATTGGCGGATATCTCTTTGTCGATGCGGGCAAGTTACAACTGATGATTCCTATCTGATACTCTTAGACAACAACTATATTCTCCAAATTGATGTGCACACGAAATGGCCGATGGGTGCAGGCCTTGGCTGATGTTACATTCCGTTAGATGACGTCTTTTCCCAGATGTTGCACATCGAAATGTATGTGCGTGTAGGCTTGATGAGGTTCTAGGAATTGGTTTACGTCTCTTACATTAATGAGACCAATGCCACATTTTGATTTGTGCAGGGCTGGATGATTTTCTTGCCGTTGATACGCTGTGTACACTGATGGGTTGCAGGACTAGCGACTGATAATTGCAGGACCACATCGTTGTTGGCAAAACTTATGCGTACAGGATAAGAGGATGCGTGGCAGGCAACGTTCGACGTTGTAGAACGTATGTTGTGAAGGTCGTAAGGCTGATTTTCATGTTACGTCGATGGGGGTAGGACCAAGTGTGTAGGATCGGGCTGAGGTTGGAAGCCTATGTCCAACATTGATTTACCATTTTGTGCAACCGAAAGGCGATTTGATCAGACTATATCTCATGTCGGCTGACTTGTGTGCATACCAAAGGCAATGCGGGCATGCAATGCTTGATATCATCATAGTAGTGGTGTGTGTCGTAACCTGAGAGCGAGTTTATGCATTCCACGCTGTTAGGAAGGTCTAAGCAATGTGCACAAAAACCATGGCCCGATACGGGCAGTCCCTGGCCAACGCGTCTAAGTGATTTGCATCGGCCGACTGATAGTGTAGGCCTTATTGATGTCAATTGCCTTTGGCCTACGTCGCTGCTAGAGTGACACGTGCGACATTCGTGAAGCAGGCCTTTTATGATGTCGCATGCTATTGGTGGACATCCCTTGCCAGATACGCCATTAATGCACAGATGTTTGAAAGACATTGTTATACATGCATGCATTTCTGACGTCGCTTACTAGATGAGACATGCCCCATTAGATGTCTGAAAGCTTGGCTGATATTGTTGCACGACAAGGATTACCGGGCTTAAACGAATCTGCATATGTCACGATTAATACGGTCTGGTCCACAAGCAATGTCGCCTTACCTTTGTCGGTTCTATGAGGCTGTGATGTCCGTGCATGTCGTTACCCGATTGCAAAGGTCCCAGACGATGTGCGCACGCCAGGACATGATGCGTGCAATCCTTGTCTTATAGTGTCTTTCATTGGCCAACGTTGCTTGTCCGATATCTACATGACACGCCTGATCTGTGACCTACTTGGGGCTTTTGATTCTCATGCATGGATTTTGACTTGGAGGAGTTAGACATCACTTTTCAAAAAGATTCATCATGAATATGACAACCCCAAATATGCACGTTCGTAATGTACAAAAACACAATACACTTCCAAAAATAACTTTTTATAAGTTAAAAACTAGTTATGACCAATCCATCTTTTTAATTGTGTTTATTTTTTTTCGACTAATCCAAAATGAGTAATTCAATGGAAGAAAACATAGGAAGATAAGAAAATAAAAAAGTAATGAAAAAAATGGCCAAATGAAATATAATAACTTTTAAGTGCACTATGGGGACATTTTTTTGAGTTTAAGGGTTGTTAAGAAAGCTAGACCATGAGGAATTTATTGATAAACAGGTGTACTGCAAATATTTAAAACTTTTCGAATAATTTCCCCAGAATTTACAAATATAAATCTAGTCCCATTCCTTTTCACCTTTTGTCCTTGTTCTTTTCTTGGGCCTCCTCCTCCATCTGTTCACTCTGCTACTTCCCCGCTGCCCCCACACTTCCTATCCCCCCTCCCCCGCTAGCTCGTACCTCCCAGGTCATCGCTTTTTCCCTCTTTTTCCTTTTATTTTCTTTTCTGTTGTCATCCCACCCCAACTTGTCCTTTATTAGACGCTCCTTATGTGACATCACTCCCCCCCCT